>VKOC01018051.1:0-119578 GCA_009364415.1 Spea multiplicata
ATATATATATATATATATACACACATATATATATATACACACACACATACATACACAGTTGGTTTGGGGGGGTATTGACTTCCTCAAAAAGTAAATGCTACATGCGGAATGGGAATTTAAATGAGAGCAACTGAAAAAAAACCCACGTGAAATGGAATGCGATCGAGTTTGTAAAAGGATTGATTCCAATCTGTGTGACAGAATTAGCCTGCAATATGTGAATAAATGAGAGTGTGAATCGGGGAGTTAAAGAGGGCTCGTAGAGTTGACTCATGCCTTAAGATACACGAATATTTACTTTCTTTGGCGCAATGTGGATTTTTTCTTGAGACAGGCTTCACATTTTAAAGGCACTGTCCCTATAGCAAATGCATCCATCTGGAATATGTTTACTTTTAAGTGTATTAATGTATCTTTTGGCTGATTCTAACTTGAATAAACAAAAACTTCACCCTGTGTTTTCCTGTACTACTCTCCCATATGCATCCATTCCCCTCTACCCAATACCCATATTTTCCCCAATACTGCTACAGAATATCATTCATCCATCTTTCTATATCTCTCCAGTCCGGTGCTATACCCCCACATATCTTTTTCCTTATTCATATATTACCCTCTTTGTATGCACACCTCTCCCCCTCTCTATTAACCTCTCTTATCCCATTCTCACTGTACAAATCTCACATAGCTGGGTCTATGCATTCTTTCTTTCTCCCCACTGGTTTGTCTTTCCGGTCCTCCCTTCACAGTAACCATGGGAACCCAAATTTTAGGAAATCAGACACTATTATGGGACACACTGTATAGTTTGGTGACATCACGCACCCTTGACCTCAACCCTACACTTAATGCCTCTGCAGTTTCATCTGGAAAATCCAATACCCCAACTAATGTCTAATAGAGCTGTATGAACGCTCAGCCTTTTAACTGCGGTAGGAGAGGAAAAGCAGGGACCGTGAACCTGTATGCCATAAAGGTAATGGCCGACCTGTGAATGTTTGCTAATAGAAAATAGAGGGGAAGCAACTACAGTAGTGTGGGTTGTTAAATATAGCACTGGAGTTTACAGGATGGAGTGGTTGTGGCAGACTTTTCTATTAAGTGATTATAGGAATAATAGAGCGGGGTGCAGAGCAAATAGCAGTAACACAGCTAAAGGGGAAATCAATGCATCATACCACACCATGATATGTGATCCAAGTGCTTTAACCATTTCAGCGTCACACAGAGTAGCAGTGGGGAAGAGGTTAAAAGAACACGCTCTAGAGCCCACTCATGAGCTCATATCATTTTCCACATAAATCAGCAGCGGGCGCCACCTGCACTCCAGACACAATCAGAGCTGAGGATTTGGGACATGCGGTTGCCTCATTAATTGGGGGGCTGGGAGGGTCTCCCCTCATTACGGAGCTCATCCACCTCCTATAACCATTACCAAAGGGTTAAGAGCAGCTGCAGCCTTTAAATGCTACAGGAAATAAATTAGTAGCGGCCTGGGAACTTGTGAACAATTATATCGTGACACTGAGTATATAGGGATATGGAACATACAGTACTGTGTATTGGATACATTATTCTGTATAATGGTATGGAGTATCTGCACCCCAGCAATGAACAGAGCTCATTACATTATGGCTGATGTTAACAATCTGTTAATGATCAATGAGCTGCTAGTCATACTGTGCACAGTATCTATATACACTGCTAATGAACACACTAGTCTATAATAATTAATCATACTCCACTAATGAACACTACTCTGCATAATATCTTATATATTATATTATAATTATCTAAAAGCTGATGATGACAGAGTTCTGTGTAATGATTCGCAAATTGACTGTATGCATGTAATACTATATAGTGATAATGAATATGCTCTGTATACACAGACAATAAAACCAAACATAGAGCGCTACCTAATGCAAGACATTGCTGGCGGTGCAAGGGTTACTCTGATTGGTTACCCTATTCAGCTCCGACAGACCCTCTCAGGCACCTGGACACCGTCTGAAGCCAGCGCAGGTGTGCAGAGCCCCCTCCAACCCCTCTGTGCAACCCACTCCCCAACACCACCCTCAGCGTCTTGTGACATATAAAAAGAAATTAATTTCCCACTAATATGAAACCAAAGCATTATTAAATGGGAAGAAACCCAGGGAATATCTTATAAAACAATACTCCGTATCGGGGGAGGCAGGTGTTTCCGCCTGGGCCCCTGCGCTCTCTGACGCTCTAACCCTGGCCCACCCGTGTTCTGCATCACTGACAGTGCTCTGCTGCATTGCGCAATCCCTCGTTAACTGGTTGTCCAAAGCTCTCTCTGATATTTCAGAAGCCTCTATTGGTCTTGCAGAGTTTCTCTGATGTTTTAACTCAATCTGCCTTTGGGTCTGGAGCTTCCCTTTGCTTACATAACTAAATATTTTCCAAATCCCAACAGGAATCGTATCAAATGATCCTCAAGCTACTTAGTGATGTTATGACTGGTACCCTGGGCTAACACATCTCCCCTCCCCATCAATCTTTTTCAGTTTCGCTTTAAATGAAAGGAGTATATTGGAAAACTGATGTGGATGCATGCCTCCTAATAACACCCTCTGGAAACCTGAAACAAAATGAAAAAGAATAAAACAAAAGTGATGATGAGAAGCTGAGATCAGACATAGCTTTACAGTCGCTACACTTACTTTCCTTCATACATGGCGATTAAAAGACTGGCTGGTAACCTGTCAAAACATACTCGTAGTTCCGAATTCTCATATCTGGCCAGCTTCAAGTGACCATCCCATACTAGTTCTCTGATTATTAGGGAAGGTCCAATGGACCTAGGTGTTAATTGTACTTGCAAAGAATGCTTATGAGGGGCACACAATTAACTATGATATATGCAGGAGAAGGGGTAATAATTTTTGTACAATAGCTCAGAATAATATTGTATTGTTGATTGTGGGCACTGTATGTTAGGTTGGGGATGGCGAAGCCAATGGCCCTGCTTGTACGGTGATAAAAAATACACGTAAATACACAAGTAAAACTACTTGCTGCATTCCTACTAATGGTCCAAAAATCTCTCTCCTTCCTCCTTTCTTTCTTGGTCTTTACCTTGTACCACTTTACATTGCACTTTATTTTGTTAAACTTCACCACCATGACTACCCTCTTATTTTCTACCATATCTTTTCTTTTTGTTCTTCTCTTTCGTTCCCCCTCCCTATTTGTTATTTTAAAAACAACTCGATCTGTCCTCTGGCCTTGTAAGTGTCACATTTGTCTCTGAACTGCTTGTTTGGGTCAAGAAGAAGGTCTAAGGAGACAATCAATCAAAAAAGACATCATTACCCTCCTTCTATTCCCTTCCACCACACCCAGCTGCCTTGATGTCTCCAGGTCGGGTAAAATAACCCTCCGGCATATTACATATAAGAAGTAGATACTCAGTATAGTATTTATTCCTGTAGTTATGTACATGCATAACGTATCAAGGGAAAGCTGACAAAATAAGGAACGTTTTTAGATGGTTTGTATTAAAAGTTTCTTAAGACAGAAAGTGACAGATTCAGTTATGTGTTTTCAAACAGGAAATCTGTGAAATCTGTTTTTGCTTCTCTGTCCCAGCCCCCCCCTTGTCTTTGCAGAATTGCAAAAATACCAAGTATCTTTAAGTAATCATTATGAAACATGGAATAACGTATATATATTCTGAGTGTTTACATTTTAGTTTTGCATACCTATGACTAAACACACCGATGAAGAAATGCGTCGGGGTCACGTGTGCTTTTCATTTGAGTTCTACGCAGTAACTGGTTTACTTTGGTTTCATCTGTTCTTTAGGTTGCATACCCTTAACATACATTGCAGCCTGCAGAGCTGTTTCGTCTGTTCACGTTTTGTTCATTCCATTTGTATAAAGCAGAGATTGATTCATAGCATTATAGCTCCCCCTCTGCAGTATTTTCTGACAAACTGCTGGTGCATTTAGTGTTCTTCTGGGGTGGGAGAAGAAGGGAGATTCAGCTCTTGAGGGCTCTGCACTTCCACTCTTAATAAATATAGTAATATATATATAAAGCAGGCCTTCCAGTGTGTCAAGAACTGACGCTCATCCCGTACTAAACAAAACGTTTTTGTACTGCACTTAATAACCACAAACCTCATGCAAGCTAAGCCTGGTCTGGAGGTGGAGGACAATGCCTGCATTTAAAAGGGGCTGTTATGAGGGCTTTGTGAAAGATTTTATTACATTATTACCTGACAGCAAATCAACTTCCAACTAGCTACCCCTTCTATTTTAGGCTTGTGTACAGGCTTTGTCATGAAGGGGCTAAACCTTACAGTGAATTGCACCCATTTGAAACATATCCTGCTCTACTTCTGCAGAGGGTTTCCCTTGCAATCTTGTGCCAGCGATCTGCATAATAACTTGTTTCTTGTGTCCTCAGCAGACTTTTCGCTCTTGGCTTGATATGTAGAGCATCTTGCACTCCCTCACACAGATATCTGATGTCTCAAAACTCCTTTCCCCAGACAACCAAAAGATCTCTCCAGCCACATAGATTTTGCTAAATTCCAAGCATTAGCAAGAGTTAAGTCTAAAGAATGAACCTGGGCGGTGGCGAAAAGGCCCTGCCAGGGAAGGTGTGCCAATGGTTGAAACTCACTCTTATCCTTAAAAGAGAGGTACGACAGGGATTATTCTGTGCTCCTCAACACTTAGTGTACGGCATGCTACAACAGGTCTGACATAGAACATGCTGAGCAAGTGCTCGGAGCCATGCAGCGGGCAGCGCCTTGCCTCTGTCTGTAAGTCGTGTGCTGTGCCACTCCGCAGACACAAACTATGCCGAGAAAATGCTTTCCAAGACCGCACACGTGCTAGGCAAAGAATATGGAATAACATATAAGTATAGAATATATATATATATATATATAAGGACTGGCCAACTTGCTGCCACACCATCTCCTCAAAGTGGACAGTTCTGTCACTCTCATAATCATACCGGACAGCACCAATTCCATTGACAAAAAACATTGTCATCAATATTGGGCATATATTGCCTACCATCACATAAGGAATGGGGGGAAACTATAATAATAATATGGCCTTAATACTTCAGTTCTAAAGTACCTGAAGGCCCATCTAGAAGTACCCAACAATGTTCAGAAATGCTGATTTAATCCTCATACCGTCTGGTAACAGGTACAGGTGCTGAATTTCTTAACTGTTAGAAACATAAGTTAACCCCTTTCCCTAAATAAAATGAACACACATGAAAGGTTTCCAGAAAGAGAAAGAGCATTAATTATTAACTAATTGACGTCTGAAAAAGAGAGAGGAAAAGAGATCTAAAGAGCAGTAATTAATTTCTTATAACGGTAACAGTTTCCAGAGCAGAATGTACAGGAATGTGAAACATTTTTCTGTTACTTCTGCGGAGCGAGAGGAAGGCATAATGCCAACCTGTTCATGCAAAATTAAGCTTCTCAATGGATAGGAATTGGGGTAAGAATAATTGTAACCTAAAATCACCTTTTACCCTAAGTGTTGGATAATACCTTCTTTTGAGGGCTGAAGTCTGGGTAGGAAAAGCAATACAGAACCTTAAACCCAAATTTTACTGCCTGGAAAACTGGACCCAAACCACAGCCATGCAAAACTTTATACAGGCAATTGTGCCCTTCTGCTTCAAGAAATCAAAAATCTCAATTTTAGCACACAATAGCAGGAGCTCCACTGAGGATCTATCGCAATATTGTCACTCTGGCTATGTACTGTGTGTTAGTTTTTATTAGGGATCAGAAATTTTAGGGTTTATTTTTTTTGGCAATACTAGTAAACACAGGGCTATATATATATATATATATATATATATAATATATTGATGTGTGTGTGGGTTTTTTTTTTTAACTTATATTGGTGGAAATAGACCGAGAGGGCTGGATCTCCATAGGCTGCATTATCTACTATGACCCACACTTACCTTATGTCCTGCCTAAAAGTGATAGAAAAATGGGAATGAGGTTATTAAGCACACACTGAGCCTAGATAACATAGAACTATTACACAGAGGCAAAAGAAGTCAGGATGCATGGATGAAGATCAGCAACCACCTCCCCTTCTGTTAATAGGGGGCACCGGATGCCCCCCAAGCTGGAAATTTGTAAATACCTGAGCTGCCTCTTACTGTGAAACTTCCCTGAATTGAAAAGAGGAGGTTAACTTGGTCAACTATGCATTTATTGATTAAGCCCAATATATGTCTTGTATTACTGACATACGTTTTAACTCCTACCACGATTCCATTTAACCTCCATAGGGAATTCCTACTGCATTGCTTCATGTTTCCTTTTTCTTTTGTAACTTTTTTGTCACTTATATACGTATGTATATACCAGGGCTGGACCACATGTTACATGCCACCTTCTCTGTGTGAGATTATTATTATTATTATTGATTTCTACTGTACAGATGATATCTAAATACACTGGATTGATTTGCACAGGTTGTCAAAATTGTAACCCAAATTTGTATGCTATGGCTGATATGTGTTATGTTTGAGTAATTTCAGCACTAAATGTCTTCTACTTTATACGCTTCAATTAATTTCAGCTACATGTATGAACTCCTTGTAGCTAACTCCAAAATCTGTATTAATAGCTTCCTGTGTGAATCACATAATTAACATCTATAACTGAGATGATCAGACGGCCCCTTTTATTAGAAGCCATGAAGTATGTATAATACATTTCAGTAGGAATCACTACTTGTAAAATCCGACCACCCTGCATTTCAGTCTCAGATGGTAATCAGTGCATGCTTTATCCATGCCCTGTTATTGTAATATTATGATTACAAACAACTAGGGACTTTGGACCAGGTTAGATATCAAGGGCAGCTGTGCTTAAGAAAAGAAAAAGAAACTTATATAGGCCAATCCCTGTACCCTAATGGTGCGGTGCTTCGCCTTAAGGTCACAGACCGAGGGCATCCATCTGTTTACAGAGAAGGACAGCTGTCCGGTAATCCTTGAAGAGTCAGGACGGTAGGGCACACATTCATGCGTGATAAACCAGAGAGGTAATATTTTGTATACACAAACTTTATCCCTCAGATGCATTTTGTAAAAAAAAAAAAAAAAAAACCAAAGACCACCCAAAACCACAACGATGTATCAATAACTTCAAAACAAAGCAAGAGATCAGCGCACACCAACCAATTACTATTTAAATGCATCTCTCTGAGGAATTAATATTGGGGATCCCGTCACATTATATGGTGACATATCGTTTAACGTCAAAGTACCCATATTTTGTCAAGCTTCACTGATTCAGCTCCGTGGCCATTTCAGCAGCACCACGAAATCTGAATTTAAATGCATTTTAGGATGTTCTTCCATTTTTTTTATCAATGACCTCAGCGGTATAAAAAGGCCAGCACCACAATAGATTTCAAGTTTGTCAATTCATTCTTTCCTCGAATGGTTTAATTAAACAACACAGAAACTTTTAATATGTGTGTCACATGACAATGACGACAAAAATTATAATTTTACATCATTAGATTATTTTTGAGATGGTATTTTCTTTCACAGTATTAGTCAAAAAAAGTGTCAAATTCTCACCCATATCAGTACCCTACTCTCCTATAGTTCTCTTTGTACCCAATTCCCTCTATATTCCTTTCTCGTTCTGTATCCCACTCACCCTGTATTCCTACCATTATCATTACCCCACTCATCCTATACTTCTTCACCTTTTTTACAAGACTCACTTTACACACATACACCCCTCTCTATAACCCATTCCTTCTACATTCTTTCACATTTTTGTAGCCCACTCACTCTACATCCCAATCAACTTAGATTCCTATGCATTTCTCCATACCTCTCTCTCCGTACCCCACACATAATATATTCCTACATCTTCCGCTGTGCATCTCTTAATATTATTCCCCCTACTTTCCACTAGCTTCATTTACCATAACTTCATTATCATCCACTGCACACCACACAGTGCACTCCCCGCTTCCCTCGCTCCTCCTAACTCTCCTTTCCTCTCTCCACACCCCACATTCTCCGCGTCAATGTACATAACACCTTTTATATTCCTCCAGCTGCTCTTATTCTCCTCAACTCTTAACACTATAATTCCACCCACTCCTCATGCCCTTCATCACGCATGCAAAATCACCCAATCCCTCTATAACCATTCATCTGGTTAACCAAACTTTTTGACGCTGTAGATTTCTTTCAATGCATTCCCTTCACATACCTCACCAAGCACCCTTCCTCTACACAATACACGCTCCCCATCGCCTCTCAGCGCCTCCCTCATTAACTGCGCCCCTTTCAATTCCCCTCTGTTTGTAGGTGGTGAAAAGCCTTCGTAAAAATAACTGAGGGAAATGTTCCTGTTGGCTGTAATAGCACAAAGAATGCAGAGAAAGTAACAAGTAAGAGCACAACATTTTCAATATGAAACAAATGGGAACAAAAACCACTTTTGCTTTGACCCATTTGGTTATTGCAGGGGTTAAAGCAGAAAAAAAAGATGCGGTTTTATTAAAGGGCCAGCTTTGTAATGCAATCTACCAGGGACTATATTGTGTCAGCTTCACCATCTGTAACTATTTATGTATGAGCGAGTGGGGTCCCATACACTCTCTATGCCTGTCCAGGGTACTAGTCTATCTGATCAAGCCTAGGCGATGGTAGAACACAGGCCTTCTGCAATAATGCTATTTTCAGAGGTTAGCTGTGCTAAGCAGAATGAATACTTTAGAACTAGTTTCTATAGCATATTTTGGAGTTAGGGTGCAGTAACAAATTGATAAAAAGGCAAGAACGATACAAGGACTCTATGATTAAATATATATTGTAGGGTCAATGGCGGGGCAATAAGGCACTGTTGAGGGAGGACATGAGTAATGGGGAGGGGTAGGGAATGTGCAGAGGTAGGGGAGCCTTTCATCCACTCTCTCTTTGAGTCTGGGCTGTGTTTGCACACTCCGGATCTTCTGCGTTCGCCCTCTGTGTATTGAGAGTTAATCAGCGTGAAGACACAAAGACGGGCACACAAAGAAGAGGGAAGGGGTGATTAAATGGCTAGTGAGGCAGCCAGCATAAGGGATGAGTGAAAGAGCAGACAAATTACCAAGGAATGCCAATGTGCTTCCAGGAATATTAGGGCGCTCTTGTGATTTCCAAAACACAAAAACAGCATCAAGGTATGAAACAGATTGTATTGTGTCCACAACACATATGGCTCACTAATTTGTGGAATACATTTAATGAATAATAAATAATATAAGATTATGCTGACCAGAGTGTTCTCCGCATTTATATGAACATGTGGAGACCAGAAACGGAACACGGGAGGGATGCAGTGATTAAGATGCTACAGATAAGCAGCCCTGTTCTGAGTTTCGAGGTGGAGGTTATGGAGCCAGAACGAGGAAACTAAATGATTGATGGCTCAAATACAAAAGAATAGACAAATCTACACTATTTCATTTGCAACAATAAGTCATCATTTATTTGTTTATAATATGAAAACGATCGGTGAATGATTTGCATTTACAAAGTGGATTTTATGATTTTCATGCCATGTTTTGCCTGTTTCGAAAATAGAAAGGGTTCAAAAAATCCCAATGAAAAAGCTATTTTTAAGCAGCTCTATAGCGGAGCCAGAACCATTCTGCTCGGATTTCTCTGTGACCACCAAGCTTGCCATAACTGGCCTGCCTCTTACTACAGGTACCCAGTGAGATGGAGTAGGTTAATGGCTTCCCCTTGGCATTTCCTCATTTTTGTAAATGTAAAGGGAGACTGGCTAATTAACAAGGTAATGAGTGAGCAGGATGTTAGGTTGTATGGAACGAAGGAGTTTATACAACCATTTCATGGATCCGCTGAATCTGTCTTCATGCAGAAAGCAGCCAGCTAAACATCTGTGAGCGGCAAAAAAGGCTTCCAAGAAAAACAGCTCTCTCAGTTCCTACCTATTCTATGGTGTTTTATCAGGGAGAGAGGCTTTCTTGACAGTTGGTAACCAGACTCAAGGGAAAACCTAAGGAACTGGAGAAAAATCTCTGACAGCAGTTCTTTTGCCACTTAATAAATCCTGGAAAGCAAATAAGTCTTCTGAAACTGAGTGTACTAAATAAGCTCTACTGGCAAAACTAAAGTGTGTCTAAAATATAACTTAGATTGGTATATTTTAATGTGTCTTAGAAATATATACTCTCCACATGCCAAAGACATTGTGTATGTGTTGCCCTCCCATTGAAATCAATAATAGCCAATCTAATGTATGTTGAATGCTATGATTGGCTCCTGTTTTTAAGCATACTTAAATATGCTACCTGCATTCAGTAGAGTCAGCCGGGAGTTCCAAACCTAGTATGTCAAGAATACATGCGCTGATATACGTGCAGTAAAATAAATGGGAGTCCATCCAAAATACACTCCAATATGTGTTCTTTTAACATACACTCAGACATGGAAATTATGTTTTAAGGTCTATTCCCTGCCCCTCTTAGCGCTAAGTTAGTATAAGCTCTTAATATGTCCTCTTTTAATATTATTATATTTTGAGACACAAGCCAAATGTATTTGTTTAGACATACATAATAGAATAGAGTACTGCAATGACTAAAAAGCCTAAAACGGTATACTAGATATCTGAATACCTATTGCAACCACAGATGACCACAGGAGCATCTGAGGAGTGTTTCTCAGATAACTGCTACTCAGAGTGCAGATAAAGAGGGATTGGTATACCATAATTTGATCAACTGGTCCCTTAAATGTTCATTATTCTCCTATTATCAAACGTGTGTTTGTGAATGTGAAAGAAATTATTGTTAATAATCTACATCTCCATTTTAATTAGAGGGTCACAGGGCCCCTAGAGAGCTTATTGCATCTAACACTGTGGATAAGGAGTGCTTCTTTATTTCTAAAGATGTTATACCCCCGCCCTTTCTTTTTCCAGCTAAATCCCAAATCTTAAGTAGATCAGAGCTGACTGTCCCTGGGCACTAAAGGTAATTGAGTTAGCTGAAAATAACTATAGAATCCTTGGAGAGGCTGTGTTAGAATGCATTGTGTCACCCAACAGAGTATTGCAGCCTGGGGCACTTAAGGGTTAATGAGACTCCTTAGTTTGGAAAATATAATTCTAAACTTCTCATACTAAACAAATATCATGGTCACATACCCCTTTTGTCTTCTGATTACCAGGCATTTGGGGCATACACCACTTACCTAACAGACCATCAGGGTACACAAGAGTACATTAACTACAGAGTGATCTTAAGGGCAGGGGAAGCATTAACTCTCCCCAATACTGCATTACTTTAGAGTGTGCAAGGGCATTTTTATTTTAAAACATACCAAATTGCGGATTTTAGAGTGCGATAATACCAATTTTTAATATTTCATTCTCAATTTGGTCAAAAGTCACCAGAAGTAAACCAGTCACTTTACCCAGAAGAGATAATATGACATGTAAGATGCTAAATGATGTTTATGGAATTTATCTCTCTTGTGATTGGCTTAGCTTAAGGTATTTATCTTATAGATGAATCATATTACCTGTTAATTATTCAGTACAATTTACAGATTAAAATATGTCTATATTTTTCCAACATTTAAAACAATATGATAGATTGCCTGTGGCCCTTAGTCTTGTCTAGGGCACCTGTTGAGTCAGAGATGGTGTGCCTTGTTTTATCTTTTACAATATGTGAAACACATTGCTTATTAGACAGAATTGATACAATCTATTATTCAGATATATTGCTGCCTTTTGTTATGCTGTAGAAATATTCCTACTGCGTATAGCTCCCTGCTGCGTAAAATATTTTTGTTGCCAATGATCTATGTAGAAAGGGAAAGAGGCTCCAGAGAATAACATTTGTCTTTTCAGTCTTCAACATTTCACCTCACAATAAATCTATCCCTCCCACATAAGATGTTTCTACCAGCTTTTTTTTTAAAATACCGATATTTATTTTCCAAGTTAGTTATCTGACCTCTTAACTGACTCCCTTCAAGAAGAGAACGGGTCATGGGAGACACAACAATTGTTTATGACCATAACCTTCAGCATGCCATAACATTGTGTTTGCTCCAGCCTAACCATGGACTACAACTGTCCTCACGTCAACTGGATTAAGTGGAGTAACTAATATGTTCTTCATAGTCTACCCAATTGCAAAGAAGCACTGAGCTCCTTAACTCTGCACCCTAGGAAGCTGTTGGTCTGCTCCAACCGTAATTGTTAATTTATGAAGATAACTCTCAAATCTTAAACCCTGGATGGGATATACAGTATACCCAAGTTACTGAATTAGAAGTTATCTGGTGCTCTCAAAAGGGGGATCATCATTCTTATATCATCTTTATAATGTTCTCCTTTACCTTACTAACACATTTCTTTCACCTCCTACTGAGGTATGGAGAAGGTCAGTCCTGTCTTACCTGAGGTAATCAGGCTTGTTTGTACTTTCTTTCATTTCCACATTCCAGAGTCTCTCCATTATCATGCAAATTGTCTTTATTAATTAAGAACAAAAGACGAATGAGTGCATGAGCAGTGGAGGAAGGAGCCATCTAACCCAAGCTCAGTGCCTGGGATTAACCTCTGTCATAACCCTTTCAAAGAATTGCAATCTAGGTTTTAAAAAAAATCTATATAAACACTGTGATCTTTTAGTGGGTGCTGGGGCAAAAGGGAATTGATTTACATCTGAATTGATGGAAAAAAATGATTGGCTGTGAACAGACAACTGAGCTTCCTATCCCTACTAATATATCATGCCATGCTTTTCCACTAGTATATCAAAAGGGAAAGTGTATTTAAATAACGCCACTGTTTTTTGTCCTCTGCAAATTGTGTTGAAACTCTGGACTATGGACAATGTAAAGACAACAATCAAAGCATACTTGATATGGCTAATGCTTACTCAAAGGGGTTATTTTACCCTTGTAAATGTAACACCAATGTATTACATCTGCATTATATGAAAATAACCCTGGACTAGATTTCTTAAATAGCAGCGATTTCTGGAGACTGCGTTCAGGGCTTCAGATAAGGCAGGGGTGACAGATTCGATCCTTAGCAGAATTGGACTCAATTTAAGTTTTCACTCAATGGGCACAGATGACATAAATGGTGACCCAAAATTTGACAGCATATAAGACTCAGAACTTGGTTGTGTCCTAGATTGAGGATAGCTTTTGTATCTGTCACATGTGTGTTTAAATCCCCTTACTATATTAGCAGTATTAGTGTTAATATCAGTTTTTTTATTTAAAATAATTGAATAATGTTTAGTCACATTGTGTGAGTTAGACTTAACCGAGCATTTGTAAATTCAAGATTAATCACATACAAGTACACCCGTGTGCTCATAAATGCACATAACTGCGTACATTAGTGTTCTTTGTATTTCAGGCAGTGGCAGCCAAGTGGTTACATGAACATATTTCTAGTCCCCTGGGAGTTATTGTAACCTTTCTGCTTCCTATCCATGTTTGCCTCTCATTTAGAATGTTTGAAAGGGGGGACTGCCTCTTTATGTTACTTTGTAACAATGAGCTGAATTCATATGAAAGGAGATCTGAGGGAAAGAGGTCTGCATCCCCCTCCTGTTTTTACCAGTTTCGTGATCCACACTTTTGCCTGTGGTCTGCTCCCCTCTGTTTACTGCCTCCACTTTGCTGCTGTTCTCCCTAATCTTATACTTTTTTTCTTTCCCTCGCTATTTATCTACCTTCCGTCCAGCCCAGGTATTTCCCTCACCTACCTTTCTCCTACCATTGTGCAGTACCCTCATCCCAGCTACCCATGCATGTTTCAAACACTTTTCTCGCATGATTACTGATTTACACCTCATTTTCTCCTTCTGTCCCCTCAATGCTATACTATTCAGATCTCCCTACATATTCACATCTCTAACTTTCTCTCTCTCTATATTGCATTTTCCAGTTTTCCTATTTTTCACTTCATGATCTACTCCCATTTTTGCCCACCATGTTTAATTTTCCTGCTTCCAGTCTATGTTCCATTCTCCTGATCTTTCACACCATCTTCCACTATTCTTCCCTTCCCTATTATGATAGCTTCTCGTTCCCTTAACCTTGACATGTAACTTATGTTCAGCTGATGATTCATTCCGAGCACTTATTGCCATCTTTTGCACCCCTCTTCTTTTCTTATAGATTTTAGCTCCCCTCTATTTTCAACGGCATGGAATACATCCAGATTTTAATCGTGTTTTCCCTTTGCTTGGTCCACCCTCCTGCTGCCTCCAACAAGTTCCAGTTACTTTCTTTCACCTCCACGCTCCTGTATTCCCCATTAAGGTCATCATTCTTACTCTTTCTAACTTACTCCTTGGATTTAATCTTTTGACAATCAAGCTGCCTGTTCATTTCCTGCTCCCAGATATTACGGCCACAGTTTCCCATCTGTATTTTTCTATTCTAATGTTCAGAAGATATATCCACTATGCCTGCAAGTGTCTACTTCACATCGTTTCTTTTCCAGTTCCTTTTTTTTCCCTGTGTCCTGCACCCCCCCTTTCTTTGCCCTATTAATCAAGCTCTCGTAGAGTGAAAGAGCACTTGAGCTTGTACTTGAATGAATTCACCCTCCTTTATAAAGATTCCACAACATAGTGAAGGGGGCTGTGGTGGTAATTTAATGCTTCCCGTAGTGGAGGAGAGCCGTGCTCTCCACAATGTGAATGCTCTTGTGGTGAGAAATTATCATCTTTTATTCATATAGCGCTAAAGTATTCCTATTTCTATATACAATAGACTTACGCAAATAGAGGTGGAAGGTAACAAACTGAATTCTCTTTGTTTACCAATATGGGGGGATTCCTGCGCTTAAGAGACTTAGGGATTCAGCTCTTAGTAAGTGACAGTAGTGAGTTATGTCTGCTAACTAATCCCCGTAAAATGCAATTATTAAGAAACTTGGAAACAGAATGAAAACCAGCAGATCATGGCTGTGTGTTTGCTTTTTATCATAGTACTCTATTGATGAAAGATAGCTGACTTCTGGTTGTAATGGCCACCAAACAACACACAGTAACATTTAAAGATACAGAGTTATTTCAACAGTGAGAGAGAACACACAGTACGTGTTTAGACTGAGATAGTTGTCTCCTATATTGAGAGGTAGTTTGTTGTTGTGTTGGACAGAATGTTTCCTGTACTGAGAAATAGTGTCATTATATAGGTATGATTTTCTTCTGCAGTGATTGTGTGTGACTCTATAGTGAGTGATGGTATACTTCTATAAAGAGTGTTTATCCCACAGAGAAAAATGGTGGGATGCTTATACTCATTGGTCAACTAGTCTATGGCCTAAGAAACAGGTCCCGATTGAAAGTAAACCCCTAGATCGACAGATTGGTGCCCTGAAACTGAATAAGTTATGCTGTGGAACCAGATGATATACCTCCATGTTCTGCAGCAATCCCCACAGTTTTGTTTGCTGTTTAGCACAAAACTATGATTACAATACAGAGTACAACCCTAAACAGGTTTTGTATATTAACACAAGATGTCAAATGTCAATATTAGACCATTAAAGGGACAGATGGAAGAGGTAATCATTGGTGACAAAAAGAAAGCTAACATATAGAATAATTTATTTTCCTTTGTTTACCCAAATAAAGGGTCATTGGTGGATCATTCACAGAAAAATGTACATATAACCTCATTCTCTCTAGGTAAGTGGCTTCCTCAAGAAGACGTCAAAGAATGGCTGGAAAAAAACAGTAATAAGGCATTAGGCCTCGATGGGATTCACCCAAGGGTTCTTGGAGAGCTCATGGAGGTTATTGCAAAGCCTCTATTTTTAATATTTAGACTTTATGCTTAATGCCACAGGCCTGCAGAAATGTTAACCATTTCTAAAAAGGGATCTAAAACACAAAAAGACAACAAGATTAGTGTTAATTAACATGTTTTTATGATGTATGAATCCTGCCAAACACCTTTTGGGCTTCTATAACAAGTTGATATTCAGATCTTGATAGGTCTGTACATAGATATGTATTCCTTTTACACAATGTTTCACTAGAGACTTTTACATGAAGAGGACTATGTCTAGAAGATAGTAGTGTACTTAGTTTGCACAAAGCAAGGTCGTTAAAGACATGGTTTGACAAGTTTGGTGTGGAGGAACTGTTGTGGCCTCCACAGAGTCACAACCTTAACCTTATTGAACACCTTTGAAATTAATAGAAATGTTTATTGTGAGGCAGGCCTTCTCGCTCGACAAATTCCCACAGACACACTCCAAATTCTGGTGGAAAGCTTTCCCAGAAAAATGGAGGATGTTATAGCCGCAAGGGGAGGATCGTATGTCCAACAAGTTCATATAATTGTGATGGTCAGGTGCCCATATACTGTACTTTTGGTCATACAGTGTATGTAACTCCACGTGGAGAACGAGATTGGCGGTGCATATACACATATGCATACCTATACATTCACTAGTGTTTTTACCAACCCTTTGGTACAGGTGACCATGGGGGATAATATATATATTTAGTTTATTTCTGGCACTAGAAACATCCAGGGCCAGCTTTGCCCAGGTTGGCTGCATTTAGTAGGCAGCCTCCAGATAAATAATGAACTGGGCATCACTGTGAATTTTCAATCAGAAGCACAAAATACATTTTTATAAGATGAATTTATTAGTTGGTCATCGTTCTTACCTGTACCTGTATTTCTACTGGGATAAACATATCAAAGAAGTTAAAAAGTGAATATGGTTGGGAGGAAGTATAAGAGTTTGCCACTTTATTTCTTTTTTATCTGTCTGCTATATATTCATGGTAATGTTATAGCAACATCAGTGCAGAATTCTCTTACCATAAATACTTGACTCCCTCCAATTCAGTTTACTCCACAAATCTACAACCTTTTGTGCAATACAATTTTACTTTGATTCAGCCATTGCGAAACTTTGAGACATTCTTGCTTTTGGGACTATGTTCATTACCGTACTTCCTCTATAATAATTGTATTATTCTATCATTCTATGCCTTCATCCTCAAATAAATATATTAAAATTCCATTTATATATTAGTATGTTTTGCAAGGCTCTTTAACATCACTTGCAACTGTATTGCTTCCTGCACACCCTAGAAAAAACTGGGTCCTTTTACCTATGATGTTGATCCGCATGCACCCATGAGGAGACATGTAGTAGAGAGTATCATATCCCCAATAGAACTTAGAGATGTGGAATCTCTAAGTCAGTGTTCTCTGATAGGGACTTAAACTGGAAGCAGTGTAGCTGCTCACTCAGACCTGTTCTAATTTTGTGAATCTGTCATTCTTTTGATGGAGAGACCCAATTTATACTAATCTCTATTTTGCAATTTTCTTCCCCTTATCCTCCTAGCTTTTCCTCCCTAACCCCTTGATCTGTTGCAGATTTCTGCCTGGCTGTTCCAGGTGTCCTCCATCCCAATGTAACATCACAGCTGGGGACCGAATGGTAGGCATTATCCAGCTTCTACTAGGGCCCCTAGCACTAAATCACATGACTCTATATTAATCTCTTGCACTGTCATAAAACTCTAATAGCAGAGTTCAAATACCACTGAAAGATCATTAGAAAAAACAGAAAATATAGGCCCGCGAGGGTCACTTGTCTGATATATACCGGTATATGCAATCAAATCTAATAGTATAACTATATATATATATATATATATATATATATATATATATATATATATATATAGTTTCAAAACGCATGGATACCCTAGGAAAAATAAGAGTGTAATTAAGAAATGGTAACATACCATGGAGTTTTATTTTATTAATGGCTTGTTTGATTTATTAGCTTAAACATTGCATCATATGGTCTTGCCTTACAGCAAAGGGCTTCATTCATATATAAAAATGACACTTCATTATATTTAGTAATAATATAACATGTGTGGGAGATGGATAACTTAACTAGAAATAGATAATAAATAGAATGCTCATACTTTGTGTATTACTGAACCCAATTCCAGTTTCCTAAGGGTGTCAACAATGCTTTGGTCCTTGGAGAACATGAATTCTTTTTCATGGCCCCTCCTGCCTGAACACTACAGTTAATAGTAAATCTTTTTAAACAATGTCCAGCAGCATATTAATCGAAAAAGATATATGGTCTATCCTATAAAAATGCTAGACTGTCCTGAAACAGAGAATCAACAGTCTAGAAGGAATATCTGCAGCACACAGCCCCCCATTAAAGCGGTGATTGGTGGCAATGCGCCTTTCCTATAGTGCAATTTGGAAGACTGGCCTCCACCCAGGGAAAAAAAATGTCTTCCAAACTGCCCAATCAGTGTGGCAGCCTGTTCATCTCTAGCCTGTCAATCATGCAACCAAACTGATGCAAACTGGGTAAGGGGTGCTCCCGGGTCGGGTTGAGACAGGCCTGAAATGCCTAATTGCTGGAACTGCTGTCCCAGAAATTGCATAGAGAATTTGACACACCTAGGAGCTTCTCCCAATCCACAGCTATCTGCCCCTAAATTTGTAAGGGGTGGATTGATTCTGGTTGCCTTAAGAGTTAAGCAAACTAGGATCAACCATTATTTTTTTAAATTTATGTGATCACTGTGAAAATCAATCACAATGATCACATGCAACGAATGACAATTCAGTCGTCTGCAACCCTGAATTATTAAAATATACCCCTACCCCTCTCTCACTGACACACTTTGATCTTGTGTCAGGAAAAAAAAGAGGAGAGAGTGCAGGGCAGAGTGTAAGTGTGCATATGAGTGTGTGGCAGAGTGTAAGTATGGATATGAGTGTGTGGCAGAGTGTAAGTGTGCATATGTAAGTGCTAAGAGTGTAAGTGTGTGTACGAGTGGTAAAGTGTTTTTTCCCAATAGGGTCATCTTATATGTAGGTCTTCATTAAGATTCAACTTATAGGGGTCATTTTATAATCAGGATCATCTTACAATTGAGTAAATACGGTAGATACGTAGGATATAAGGTGACACTCATCTATCACATGCATTACAGTGCATATAATGGGTACCTTTACCTCACCATCTATTTCATAATAGCATTTGTACCAGTGTCCTGGGGGCATCGTTGGTTAAGCCTGCTAATCTAACCAATGTGTACATGTATGAAACCAATAATTGACTATTTGGCAAGACTTCATCTGCATTTCTTTAGCAGCTGTAAACAGCCCTGGAAGCATATGTCACCCCCTATCTCTGAGTAAATTCCATGTAGATTGAAGAGGTATATCTTACACCTCTGCAGTGGTAACATCTGGGCAAGGACTTGTGATTCCAGATGTGACAGAAAAAAAAGGCAGCTTCTGTGAGAGCAAAAATCATATTGAAACTTGTAAATACAATTCTAGAAACATAAGGTTTAAAACAGAATGAAAGGTCCAGGATTTGGGTGCATGGCCAGTACATTGAACAAGGCAACAACCTAAAGAGGAAGCTTCAAGCAGCCAATCAGTGGCAAGAATAGCCGGCCAGGGCGGAGGCCATGTGGTGTCAGGTATACATACTAAACAGAGATCTTTAATAATAGAAAATCATACTTGATAATGAGGCATTCAGCAACACAAAAATGTAGGGTCTCATTTACCCTATTGACGACAGGTGTTTCAAATATGGCAGTGGCCTGCAGATGGAAAGAGAATTTAGGGACCGTTCAAGAATCACTTCATTCACTAGGCTGGTGTTGCTAAAATCCCTCAATTCATCGGTGGTATACCTGTACCTAGGAGATGTTGCTGAACACATATTGGGGTGTATGAGCATATCTCGACTTATTCCAATTTAAATCCTCATACCTGAAGCTACATATGTGTATAAACAATACTTCATATATATATATATTAACTTATATACTCGGTAAGACTGCTAATTTGGCAAGATCAAACTTATGTCCTAAATAGGACATGGGAGCAGGATTACCAGATGTCAAAATTCCAAGGCTTTTTTAATTATCTTTTGTAGATGAGTAAAAGATTTTTCAAATAAAGTCAGAAAGCATGGTGGGGGGTTTACATTTTTGACTATATTTTATTTTTATATATACTAAATTGGATGATATGATCAAAACAATGGTATCTAATGTAATCCCTTCATGTCCTGAAAAAATCAATATATAATCTGTGTGGGTGCAGTCCCATCATGAACGGGTTGATATGTATGCTTTTTTGATGATGCTGCATGGGACATGGGAGCATCACTTTAATCTAAGAAAAAAAGGTCCATACTTTCCCTTTACAATGATAAATCTGGTCAACCTTGTCTGAATGCAGAAATTGTGTATGTGACTTTTTATGTGACTGTCAACTACTTATGGCTACTTAAGCTATTGGGCAAGTCAAAAAGAAAATGTGTTTCAGTTCTACACATCTTTGTGAACTTTAGGAGTGTAAAACACTCATACACACCAAACGGTTTTTAACATTAAGAAAGAGAGAACGTGTGGAAAGTAGATCTATATAAACTACCTAAAATCTCCACTTTTGACCTGTTTCTAGCACCTTTACTACTATGGACAGATTTTATGTTTCATAATCACTGCTTTTATGTCCTCGCACTAGGTCAAAACACTAGGGTAAGTATATTTTTCCTTCCTTAAGATAACTATGGGAAATATTCTGCAGGGTTGCTTCATGTCACTACCACCTTCAATGGAAAATGAAATATAAGTTAAATTGTTTTAAGGGATGACAAACCAAAGTCTTTAGAATTCTTGTAATGCTTCACATTATCAGCCTGCCTAACCTGCATCACACCATCTTATAAAAAGCACTTAGACCGACCCATTAACATACTTCTTAATAATCTTTCGTTCAATAAACTTTATACTCCATGTAATGTTTCAGAATACCTCCTCGTACAGTACAGAGGATAATGCATTGTCCAAGTGCAGGTCCTATTACTAGCCTGACACTTTCGAGCTCTTGACTGTATACTGCAATAATAGGAAGTATGGCTCATTAAGACTTAAGCTAGGAGCGTTGTGTGGATGCATTACTTTCAGAAGACTAAAATGTGTCGCCAGTTTGCAAGCTCTCTTGGGCCTGTACAGTTTTAATTGAATTGAGTCGAATTAAATTCATTAAATGAGCAGTTGCAAAGGAAGCATGATTAATACTCCCAGGGCTCCTAGTAATAGAATAATGTGGACAGCAGAGGAATCCGCTCACCTCCTCTACTGAAACACATCTACCTGACCTAGACTGCAGCCTCACGCTGTGTGGGAATTTCTCTTGCGTCAGCATTAACTTCATTTCCATTTCCTCTGTTTAAAGTTCATTTCCTAAAAAAAGATGATGATGTAGGTAATGGGCATATGTAGGAATATAACCCTGAAGATAAAACAGCTTCATGTGTTCTTTTTAATTGTGAATGACTCTTGGCTGTACTATGGAGTATTCTTGCAACAGACCTGCATACCATTTTGTAATTATTAATAAAAGAATTGTAGATACAAGAATGTTTACCTTCTGATTCTTTGTTTAACCCTCTCGCCATTAACAACATATGTGGATCCAGAATGCTAATAAAGCATCTCATACATGGTGTTAGTCTATTGTTCTCTATATTTGTGGAAATATGTACTGTATCCCTCGACGTTGCTTCTTGAGTATAATTATGGCATTTAACCCATTTTTATGTTTGCCTTCCCTTTACGTTAATGTTACCTACATGGACTTTGTGTGCAATTTCTATATGTACAACAGCATAATTTACATAAATTTACTAAGGGAAAGGAAGGAACATTCAAGAGAAACATTTAACTTTAAAACAAGAGGGAAACATATTAATTAAAAATGCATAGCTGACTTTTTAATTTCAGTGATATTGTTAACAGCATCCTTACAGCTGTTGGGTGGGAGGTCTGGAATGATAAGATTCTTTGATGCGCCACTGCTCATAGGTCATTTAGAACAGAGATCTCTAATTTCCCCAACCATTCCATTTACACTATTGAGGACTGTGCCTAGGTGGTACGTCCTCCACAGCATGCTGTAACTGGCGCCACATGTGTTTAAGAGACAGAGCTCCAGGATATGGTGCCATGACTTGATGCTCAACGTAAGGACAGTGGCTGTAGATAGGGCACCTGGGGCAAGTCTAGTGCATCTCCCAACATGAATAACACAACCTTTCCCAGTATTGGTTACCCAGTCTTTTGACTATTTCTTCTGTTTGTTAGGGTATATATTTTACTTACAATCTTCACCTATTTTTACTTTTGTTCAAGTACCAAGTGACTGCTATTGTAACTCTTCAAACTGTTGCTATAATGACTTCCATATGTTCATGCTATTAATGGCCCGGTAATGGCAAGCCCACTCAGAGATTTACTGCGGCAACATGTTACAGGCCCATTGTTGTGGCAATAAAGCACTCATGAGTTAGATTATCACTATACAATGTTATAGTGTGTCTTTTTCAACAGGAGACACTCATGCGTTGGCTACTGCTGCTGAAAGATGGTGGCATACTGAAATAATCCACTTGGCGCATGACATTCAAACATGTTGCTGTCCCCCTGGCAGTAGAGAGGTTAAGTAACTCTTTTGCTTAAAAAACATTGCTTTAATTGCGTCTCAGTTTATTTCAGAATTCTCATCTGTATGGAATAAGTTTTGTGGGAAACCTCTCTGTATAAAACTTCTATTCAAGCTTTTAAAGCCAGTCCCACTCATTGCCATTATACCCCAGCATGGGGGATTAGAACCAGCCAATGAGATCATAACGCACTCTCTGTGCTGGGGGCTCGTGGGAGCACAACTTTCTAACCCCCCTATTATCTAACATCCATTCATAAAAAGTTCCTGGCTCTGTCACTCCATCCCCCACACACAGAGCACAAGGGGGTTGTGCATCTTGTGCAGAGACCTTATTTCCGACCCACCTCCCCAAAACCAGAAACACAGACGAAAACATTTTATTAATGGAAATGAAAGGAGGGATTTCTTTTTTAAAAGAAAAAAAAAGGGAAATACAAAGTGAACAAGGAAAAGCTTGCATTTTTCAGATGAATGTAACAAATATATATTGACCTTAATTATAGGAAGATAACAGGATGTCTGTAAATTTATAGGCTGAACGGGGGGCTGGGGCACTTAGTAATTGGGGGGAAGCATTGGGCAAAACTAAAATGATGCCATATGTCACCTTGGGGCGCCTTTTTAACTGGAATACTTCTGCCAGATTTATAGAACACGGTTAAGAGAAGTGATTTAACCCTGCTGAGATTAAGAGACTGAAATACATACATGAAAGGTAGAAGAGTAATACAATGCCGTAGCTAAAAAGGAACATGCGATGGTGAACGGCAATGCGCATTGTCAGATATAATAATGGAAGATGCTCTTGATATAAAAACAACATGAATAGGGTTGCCCAGCATGTGCCAGCTTGCTCTTGTCTCTATGAATCAGTGGAAGCAATAGAGATAGGTCACCCTAAAGGGTCAGACGTGGGTGTGCAGGGCACTCTGTAAACTTGAGTGTAAGGGTACCTTGTTTTTCCTGGGAGCAGACACAGGTCATAACCCTGAGGATCAGAGGTCATATCATGATAATAGAGAGTGAGCTTGGCATTCCAAATATTCCCTGACACTGCGATGAGAACTGTGCAGGCAGGAGGAGGAAAACACACATCAGCTATAGCCATAGAAGCTTTTACTCAGGGTCACATTGTGTCCTCTTGAATAATACGGGCAAGCAAAGTACTAAGGTGCCGCCGCATTGTTAGTGTTCCAAACTTAACCTTTTCCCTTTCAAATGAAAGTTAAAAAAATGGCAGTGGTCTCCAAACCTTTCATGCTCTTAGGCATATTACGTAAGATCTCATTATTAATTACTCATTATTGATAATGGTGATGAGATCAGTGAGCTTTGGAGCTCAAAGAAAAAGTCCTTTTTAGGCTTTTCAAGGCAAGAGAGGACGTGTGGCTATGTGTATGCCCCATTCGGATTGGTTTGTGTCTCTGCCCCACATCTAAAGGAGTTTGTCCTCAATTTTGTCCTTTCTTTCTCTGTGTGGGGGGAATAATGTTAAAGTTTGTGTTACAGCAGTTTTTTTCATTTTACTATATTCTGCTTGCAGGCCTAGGTTGGCTTTTCTCTGAGACAAAACATCCCGTGGTTAACATATACAATTTTTGCTGCAATATAAGACAATGTTTTAAAAAGAATCTGAAATAGCAACCTTGCATTTAATCAGACCTCATAGAGTCTAGCTGGGAAAAACGCAGTCCAACTAGAGGGTGAGGACTACTGAAACGGGATAAAGTCTGCCACAAGGCTCTGCAAAGTCGGAGTTTCATTCTGTTGATAAAACATCTCCTTTGTGACTGTGAAAGTATGCCAGTGACATAACTAAATACTCTCCTAACCATTATCTTCAATCTGCCGATAATGTGTCTCTCGTCCGCCTGTATCAGTTCTTTTGGCTTCCATCTCGGAGTCTACCTGTTTCCTCCATCTTTCATTCTGAACGAAACCATCTGACCCTCCAACAACCTTCACTATAATCAAATCAACCTCCTGATAGATTGTAAGCTCACAAGGGCCATCTACTTCTTTTGTATAACTATGTATTTGCATGTGTTACTGTCAATTTTGTATATTGTCAATCTCAATAAGCTTTTTAATTTACTTTTGAAACACCACTATAGAATCTACCGGCGCTCTTTAAATAAATGTCACAGCCACATACTTCCCCGAAGAGGGACAGGAGGGAAAATTAAAGTGTCTTCTACTGATAAATGCAGTCAAAGGTGATGGCAGCCTAAAGTATTGATATAGCCCAGGGGCTAAGACATGTACCATGGTGTTTTAAGGGTCTTTTGGTGGTTCTTGGTTGCCAGGATTTAAAAATGAGCTTCAATGATGAACTGTTGTTTATTTTGCAGTAATTTCACCCATATGGTTTAATGGTTACACCAATGTCTTTCTGCTTATTAATGCAATTCAAATATGAATAATTTGGAGGGGTAATGGTCATACCTGGAACTCTCCGGGTTTACCCGGAGATTGCCGGGTGAAGCACCGCTTCTCCAGTTCAAGACCGAATCCTCGGGGCTGCGGGACCGGGGTGTGTCAATTTTCCCTTTAAATGGGGGTGTTTCCCGCCGCCGTCAGAGGGAACGTCCCCAATGTCAGCAGAAACTCCCACCGACATCACGGGGCCGCTGACGTCAGTATGCAGTCCTGGCCATGTCCCGCAGGGGAAGACTCCGAGTAGCTGGAGCCCAGAAGTTCCCAGGTATGGTAATGGTGTCCCAAATATTTTGTTATATTATATGGTTAACGTTTAACAAAGTGCATGATTCCATTCTATATCTTCAAAACACAATGTTATATCTGTTGAATATATTTAAGCAGCTGTTTGGTAGTTTGACACAGCAGGGAACATGATGTTAAGAATATACCGTACTTACCGGCGTATTACATGCTCCGGCGTATAACACGCACCCTCGCCGGAACCGGAAGTGCGGGGGACGCGGCTACAGAAAGTTATCGGCGTATAACACGCAGGTAGGGTTTAAACTTATTTTTTTAGACATAAAAGTGCGTGTTATACGCCGATAAATACGGTACTTCAGAAAACACAGACGATGTAAGATGTCATATTTATATGTACATAAATATATTTTGTAAGCAATGGTTAAAGCCTTGGCAGAGATTCAGGTATGAATTAGTTAAGGCTAGTGTAAATTAACTTTTTCCTTATGTTTCGGGCTTTTTTCAGTCATTAAGATGCAATGTTTAGGATGGGTTGCCTTAAAATCTGGACCACCTTGTATGTCAGCAAATATGATAATCGATGCATGACATTTTTCAGGTCACCACAACTGACACTATTTAGTGAATACACGCCATGCAGAACTGAGTTGATAATTGATATATTTTTCTCTGTGGCAATTATCAACTCTTGAGTGTGAGCACAACTGTGTTTCATGAATGGACTCCATTATGTCTAGCTGACAGCTTTTCATATAGGTGTCACATGCTGTTCTTTCTCTATCTCTGCACTTACCACATTCAGTCTGTTTCTCATTCTTTCATACTTTTATGTTTTCACTCCATCTGTTTTGCTCACCTTTGTTTGAACAGTTCCTGACCACTGTGTCACCTTTCTCATAATTTCACTCCCTGTCATTTTCTATCACAGTGTTCTCTTTTTTCTTGGAAGTCATGTAAAATCATTTGACGCAATCATATTCCCTCCCTTTCATCATTATTTCAGTACTGTCAAGCTGTATTAATACAATGTCTTATTAAGAGCCATTCTAATTGACCTTTCAATATTGTCTTATCCTGGCTCCTCCTCCCAATACTGTAACCCCCACCTGCCTCTTACACATTTACCCTATATCTCTTATCATTGCAGAGTCCACTATCATGCTCCTGACCCTCAATCACTCCTCAGACTCTAAAACTGCTCTCACTCCCTTTCACTCTTTCTAACTCACTAAGGCTTCTCAAGCACTCTTTTCCCTTGTTATAGGAAGCCGAGACTCCATTTCTTCCCCCACCCTTCCCTATGATTAGGTCATATGCTGCCACCCTCCCTTTCTCCACCATAACATAAAGAACACTGTTCTGCTCCAGATGTGAGGGGGATCAGCCAGCCAAAGAGGGAAAGGGAAAAATTTAGAATCAACTCTTGCCACTTTCCTTCTTCTTTACTACTTACCCATAAAGAAACATATAATACAGCCAAACAACCCCCTGCTGATCATTCTGTCTCGCATTAATGTATATACTTTGTTAGATGTGTTTCTTTGCCACTCCATTTTTGTCTTTCTCTCCCTCCTTTCCATCCCCACCCCCTCTTTTCCACTCTCTTCAGTCTTTGAGGATTCTCTGTGATACATATTGATGCAGGACACATCAAACAAACTCATGCAGCATCTGATTTGGTTTAAAGTCTCTTTCATTTCCAGCTCCCACTTACTGCGCATAATTCAGGTCAGATTGACTGAAGCAAATCTATGGTTCCTCGTTTGGAGGATTGCTACACCTTTTGATTTGTGAATCCCTGAACCTTGCTCTGGCTCCAGCTCAATGGTTTTCATCACTTGCTATCTGCCACCAATTCCACTTACTGTTCTATACGTTCATGCTTTTTGCTCTTTCCCACGATTCCCTGTACCTATGAAAGGCAGCCTTTCCTTTAAACCTGACCCTTGAAAGCCCAATACATTAACCTATTCCAGAGTCTATTTTGGTGGGTAGTTATGTTGTCAACAGTAACTTTTAATTACAAAAAAGAGAGCACAAGGGAACGTTAATTAGCCTAGGAGGGAATGGGGTAGTGACAGGGAGCAAAGTAATTAGTAATTATCTTCTTTTGAGGATAACTTTAATGATTTTCTTCCAAAGGATCAGGAACAATGAAAGGTTTCTGTCCTCAGATAAACAAAAGTAGGTTATGGCTTTGATATAAAAGTGACGTATGTATAGCTGCACTGGAGTAGTCCAAATCCTAGTAACCAGGGAGCCATGGCTCCTAAAAAAGTTTCAACTGGTTCTAGGTGGAACTCATCCTTGCTGAGTGTTAAAGAATGTTACTTTTAGTGCCTATCTTGATCTATCTTAAAAGAAATCAGACCTACATGCTAGCAGTGTCAGTAACAATACACAGGCTTTAAATGGTTTCCTATAGTATGAAGCCTGCTTTAAAGCAGCAGAACTATACATTTCTCTAGGTGCACATAGGACTGGTGTACACCCAACATGTGAGTTTAAAATGCCAGGTCTATTGTGCAACAGTTATACGGCAGAGTAAAGTAAAACAACATTTCCAGTTATACCTATGTGAACATTAACAGTACAAAGTAATCCCTGCTCCTATTCTTTCAAAACTACATTATCTGGTCTACAAAGACACCAAGAGCTTTCAGGAATAAGAGCCATAATACATTGAAGGCAACCATTCAAGTACATAAGTGCATTGTAATTCAAGGAAATAATCAACTGAAAGAGAGATGAGGCCCTTATATCTGAGTGATAATGTAAGGGTAATATATATAGTACTTTAAATGAAAAATGAGAGACTCAACTGATTGGCTACAGTTGACATTTAGTAGTTAATAATAGAATGCTTAAGCTAGACAACGATTTTTAGTAAACAGAACTGATCCAAGTGTTTCTCATTTATGAGTCAGATTAGACAGGTTAAGTGTACAATAGAAATGCTATCTCAAAGACAACGCACCTTTAATGGTTTGCATCCCAAATATAAGCTAAAGATTAGCACTGCCCTGCATCGTAGAATAATTTATTTATATACAGATTAACAGACAGGACATACAGGTAGTAATAAAGGTAGCTAGACAGATATATAAATAGCAAACTAATTCAATAAATGTATGTCAACCCGCTGTGTAGGACAGGATAATCACAGAGACTACTAAAACATTTGCTCTCCCCAGGGGGTGTTTATACAAAATAAACCTTCTCCTGTCAGCAACCCCTTCTCTGGACCAGACACAATGCTGATTAATTAAAACAGATTGCCAGCTGATTGATTGAGGAACTGGATGTTTCACATGACAGACCAAAAACAAATCACTGCCTCCCCCCTATCATTCCCGCGACAAAGACTCTTTCACAGGACTCAGGTTTCTAGGAACATGGCTCATCACAGCTCCATGCAGACTGTGGGGATTAGCATGCCAGTCTATCCTGGCTCTCTCCAAAGAGAAGGACAGATAATTCTCTGTATCTCAGGTGAATAGGCCAATGACGAGCAGCATATATATATGTACGTGTCCAGCAATAGCTTGACCATAACCTCAATTCAGCCAGTGAGATGTATAACCCAACGGCAGCACTGTTACCCACTTCTCTTTCTTTCTTGGGTCACAGAGTAATCCATACTTGCGCCCCTTATATGTCATTCATTATATGTCCATTCTCCAAACCAGCAGATAATGGTTGAAATCATAATTCCTCCATGTTGACATACTGCTGAGTGCTTGCTACTTCACTGCACACGCAACTTAGGTTCTGATATTTGTGTACATTGAAAACATAGTAACGACACATCAGGCTGATAGACAGATCACTTGCTTGGTAATACGTTGTTGATGAGAGCCGTGTTAGTCCACTGAGCAGGTATGAGAAGTGTGAAAGGCACATTCTTCTTACACTGACCTAATTAACTTACACCCACTGGTCACTTTATTAGGTACACCTGTTCAATTGCTTGTTAACACAAATAGCTAATCAGCCAATCACATGGCAGCAGCTCAATGCATTTAGGCAGGTAGACGTAGTCAAGACAACTTGCTGAAGTTCAAACCGAGCATCAGAATGGGGAGGAAAGGGGATTTAAGTGACTTTGGATATCCAGTGAGCGGCAGTTGTGTTGATGAAAACGCCTTGTTGATGTCAGAGGAGAATGGGCAGACTGGTTCGAGATGACTGAAAGACAACAGTAACTCAAAAACCCACTCGTTACAACCAAGGTATGCAGAATACAATCTCTGAACATACAACACGTCGAACCTTGAAGCAGATGGGCTACAGCAGCAGAAGACCACACGGGTCTTTAGAATTCCTGGCTACAACTATGTAAGATTTCCTAAATGTATTAACAGCCCAGTGTCATAACATTTCTGCTGCTAAGAACAGGAACCTGAGGCTACAACTTGCACAGGCTCACCAACATTGGACAGTTGAACACTGGAAGAACATTGCCTAGTCTGATAAGTCTCAAGTCCAGCTGCAACATTCAGATGGCAGGGTTAGACTTTACCCTAAACAACATGAAAGCATGGATCAATCCAGCCTTATATCAACGCTTAGTATATAATATAGTTGCTGACCATGTCCATTCCTTTATGACCACAGTGTACCCATCTTCTGCATAATGCACCATGCCACAAAGCTCACATCATCTCCACCTGTTTTCTTGAACGTGACAAATTGTTCATTGTACTCCAATGGCCTCCACACAAAAGGGGGTCCAACCCTGTACTAGCAAGGTGTACCTAATAAAGTGGCCAGTGAGTGTATTTTCAGCTTACACTTTTGTCAGCTATAACTTATTAGTCTGTATTTCTTGATCCATACACGGCCATAAATACCTGAAGTTTTTTGTTTAGTAGTGCTTTGGACGAGGAAGGTAGATTCTCTCAAATCTGTCCTAAAAACTAAATGTTAGTACAACAAAAAAGGTATTAATACATACTGCAAATTGTTGCCCCAATAATGTGTGGTAGAACATAATCAAATGGGGAAATTATAATGTATGCTTTAAAATTAATTAAAATGCACGGATCATTGATTTAAAATATTTCACTGTGTACACATCCAATCATGTCATCGCAGCCAGTAGGAAGTTCTTGGTCATTGTCCTACAGAGCCAAAAAGAAATCACCCACCTCAGCACGAGACTCCAGAGAGGTTATGATTAAAGATAGCCTGATATACTAAGTATTGGGACAACTGACCATTACACCAATAGGGACTTTTATGACATTGCATTCTAAATACACAGACATTAATATGTACTTGAACCCCCCCCCTTTGCAGCTATAACAGCTTCCACTTCTGGGAAGGCTTCTGGGAAGGCTTCTCACAAGAGTGTTTCTGTAGGATTCTTTACTCATCTATCAAGTACAGCGCTGATGTTGGATGAGAAGGCATGGCTCACAATCTCCATTCCAGTTCATCCCAAAGGTTTTTGATGGGGTTTTGGTCAGGGCTCTGTGCTAGGGCCAGTCAGGTTCTTCCACCACTAACTCATCCAGCCATGTCTTTATGGACCTTGCTTTGTGGACTGGGGCACAGTCATGCTAGAATAGAAAACCTCCTTTCCCAAACTATTCCCTACAAAGTTGCATTGGACAATGCTATATAATGGCCAGGTGTCCCAATACTTGTGTATAACTAAGCATTTGTCCCCCCACTAGACTGCATTCTTGTATATCAGTCAGGAATATGTGTTTATTCTTTGTTTTGTGTCCTGTACTATCCTCAGATTCTGTGAGATGTGTCACTGCATATGCTTACTGCTCAAGTGATGTTACAACCACATTATAATTAATCATTCCAGGGTGGGCTCCTTGAACTAATGATTACTGCTTAAAGGTTTACATAAAGGAAGCATACCATGACAGGGAACCTGATGGTTCAATTCCCGTTGTATCCCATCAGCTGTTTTCTATTAGATGTCCAAAATTCTAATACCAATGTTCCCGTCAAACGAGGTGCATCTAGGTATGATTAGCTTAAGTGTTTTCCCTTCATTAATATACAGATATGTGAAAAAGAAAGCACACCCTCTCTGAATTCTATGGTTTTACATATCGGTACATAATAACAATCATCTGACCCTAGCAGGTCTAAAAATTAGGTGAATACAAACTCAGATAAACAACACATGACGTATTGCACTGTGCCATGATTTATTCAACCAAAATAAAGCCAAATTGGAGAAGCCCTGTGTGAAAAACTAAGTACACCTATGATTCAATAGCTTTTAGAACCACCTTTAGCAGCAATACAAGTAATCATTTTGTATGACTTTAACAGTCTCTCACATCATTGAGGAATCTTAGCCCACTCTTCTTTACAACATTGCTTCAGTTCATTGAGGTTTGTGGGTATTGTTTATGCACAGCTCTTTTAAGGTCCCACCACAGCATTTCAATCAAGTTGAGCTCTGGACGTCGACTATGCCATTGAAACACCTTGATTCTTTTCTTTTTCAATTTGACTGAGCTTGGGATTATTGTCCCCTTGCATCACTCAATTTCAGACGAGCTTTAGCTGTCGAACGAATGGCCTCACATTTGACTCTAGAGGTTGTACTTACCTAATATTTAGACCTACTAAGGAACAGATGTTTGTTATTATGCCCTGATATGTTACTGGCACCTGGATAGAGGTTTTCTTTACAACCCTCCCCCTGACAAGTAGAACACACACTTACACACAAACTAAAACATACTAACATACAAACACACCCTAACAGAAACACACTAACACCATACATTAACTCACTCTAACATCATAAACTTGTAATATACACCAACACACAACCGCTCAAATTGATGCGTTATGTTAACACTCGCACACATACACTCCAACACAATATGCTAACACACACACACTCAAGCTCACCCCTACACACTATTGACACCACACATTTACTTTTATCTTGCACACAGCTTATCACTCTCTGTGGAAGCTAAAAATGCAGGGTCACATGGCGTTGCGTTACACGAGGCAGCTGAGCACCTCCGTTATAAGGGTGCCTGGGTTTAGTGCGCCTGCTTTAGTAGGAAAAATCACACATTAGTAACAGTGTAAGCATCACTGTCTGGAAAAAAGAGACAGGTCACTGTAATGTAAGGTGGTGATACATTCATTAGGTCCATGTGATAAGAATGTGTTGAGGAAAGAAGGCAGGGTGAGGGTGCCCAATAAATAGCTTAATCAAGAAAGCATTAAAAAAGGAAATATGTAATTTTAAAAACCAAGGCAGGAGAAATTTTATGACACTGGGCTGTTAATAAATTTAGGAAATCTTATATAGTTGTAGCCAGGAATCCTAAATCAATATCTAACCTATTTTCTGTTTAAAAAAGGCTATGCCACTCAATTAACACAGCTATCCTCAACGACAAAATTATTATTCTATATACTATACATATGACCCACATAATACTATCAACAGCCATGGCCTTGCAAGTAAATTAATGCGCAAAAGTAATAAAAAAAAGTCAGTACTTTGATATATGCAGGAAAAATTTATACGTTTTAAAAAAATTTTTTTTATATACTTGGAAGCTGGAACTGGCCATCTGGGACAACGTGCACACGGATGCATAGCTCTGATCTGCGCCAACCTTCATATTATTTTTTCACATGCTCCAACTATCATATAATGTCCCCTTCTACCATATCACCATCCTCCATATTATTATTACAGTTATCTCAGTATTGTCCTCACCAGCTCAAGCATCTGTGATGTTCCCACCAGCCTCTGCCATGTCCAACCAGGCCCTGCCATGTCCCCATCAGCACATGCATTGTTCCCACCAGCCCCTGCGATGTCCCCACCAGCTCTTGCCATGTCCCCACCAGCCCCAGTATTATCCCACCAGCCCCTGTATTGTCCCACCAGCCCTGACAACATCCCCTGCCATGTCATCCCAGAAACTGCCATTTTCCCCAGCCCCTGCTGGTCCACATCAACCCCTGTTTTGTCCCAACCAGCACCTATAACCCCCCTCCCCTAACACACACCAGCCTGTCTTCCTATTTCGTAAGAGTGGTGCTGTTCCCTTGTAGTGTGGTGTAGATGCCATAGCACATCCCATGTGACTGTATTAGAAGTGCCAGATGTAACATTGCATCAAGCGCGTCTGATACAGCTGTGCGGGACCTGCTGTTGCCTCACAGACTTCTATTTCAGCAACCTAGGCAGTGACTGGATTGTTCCCTTGGTAAGTGAGCCCCTGGGTGGGGACTATCTGTTGCACAAACCTTAGCCTAAAAAAAACCTTACTTTATGGAGTTTTATGTAGTTACAGTGTGCATTTACTGCATCTTGGGCATAAAGTGATTCTGAAATCAACTGGTCAACTTACGAAAGCCTGCAGTGGAAAATTCTAAAGCACCGCATCAAAGGCTACCTTGTAACACTACTCATTCCCCTGAGACTCACATTTTCCAAGTTAGAGATGTTAAAGATTCTACTTCTTCCAAGCAAGAAATAATATCATTAGTATATCTCAAAATTCTGCAAACAAATAGGTAGCGCATTCCATGTATCTTCCAGGTAAGAGAGATGGCGAAGCCTGGGCTTCTCTCAGGTAGGTGACAACTGTACTGCTGTGGGCTTCTGGTATTCCTGTCACACTCCTGTAACTGTCACTCAAGTATCCCAAGGGGATATCACATAGCATAGCAACTATCTAACGTACCTCAGTATCTCAAAATCCTGGACCAGTTGTCATGGAAACAGAAACGAGCATCGTGTTGCTATGGAAACTGGGGAAACTTTCAAGTTTTAAAGTGAAATATGGATGTACATGTCTGCATGTATTGCTATTATATTTTATATATCATCTGGAATTGGTGCTTCTTAAATCATTTTCGTCAAATTTAGTCACTCTAAAGAACCAAAAAATCCAAGCACATTCCACAGCATTAAAATATGGGCAGACAAGAGGGGCCAAATGTTGCTGTCAAATTCTGTGTTTCAAATTCAATGTTTCTATAATACTTAGGTGGACACACCTGATTCAACATCAAAAATGTGTACATCCATCCTATATCCAGAATACGCACTGTGTACATCATGTAATAAAACATATCATCACAAAAGTCACAATAAACTCAACTAGACAGAGAAAAGGTTTATTTTCTCATACATCGGAGGTCATTTAATTACATGTATTTATAGGGAAGGAGCTGGAAAACCTTCATATAACTTTTTTTAAAAGTTACAAGCTATTTTCTCTTGGAATAATGTTGACAGCTTTACACACTGTTTTGGGGGTTTTTTTGCTAAATCAATCAGTGTCTAACATCTAAGCTGAACCAGTTGCAAACTGCCAGCAGGTAGCTAAAAATGAAAACACTAATGCAGTTTTGATACTTTGCCTCTTTCACCTTCAGAAGAAAGCACTACCCAAGAGATAAGGAATTCTGTTTTCTCTGGCAATGGAACTTTCACAGAATTTCACCATGAAGTTACACCTTACTTATCTCAATACACTAAGAAAGATGCAGACAGAATCAGCAATATAAAAGGAGTAGCACATAGGTTAGGGCACCTCTGATGGAAAGTGCTAAATATGGAACAGTCAGTAGATTATTGACTTTGATTTCCGTGGCAATAGCTCCACATTTTGAGATAGATATTGCATATCAAACATCGTGTCCGTGCTTTCCTTTTTTAAAATAAGCCAAAATGAATGAATATAAAGAAAAAATCTGGTTAACAATTTCAAATGCATTGTTCAAGAAACTTGCTATTTTAACAGACAGGTCATTACACAACTAACAAGGAAAGAACATATGCAGGAGGCTGACTTACATGAGGGCCCTGGAAGCCTTAAGTGGACCATGGGATTACATATGAGAAGCGCTGTTCTTTTAATGCCATGTAGGAATAATATTACTTTGCATTATTTGTACAACTGTAGAAAAGGCTGTACGGATGTATGTCCTTTCTGCTCCTTACATGAACCATACTTGCTCTTGGTTTCTTCAAAGGCTTACTTGGCCAATCCCAGGTAACACAACATGTCACACATACTACACACAGACCATTCTATTAAGCTGTATAGTTTAATCCTCTGCCTCAGGAGTGAACCCAACACATTGATTTTGGTGTAAAAACTGAAGCAGGTGCCCAGGAGTCCAGCTATTTTCATTTAGCCACAAAAACTGGCACAACATTAAAAAGTAGCCTTTAATGTTTAATAGGTGTCTAAATGTGTCTGATCGTTAGCAAGTATTGGACCACAGAAGGTACTCAAACGTAGTTTAACTTTTCTTTGTGCTGTATGGTGACGTGTACACGTGTATAGATACATTCACTGATTTTTCAACTCCTACAATACTGAGATGAAGAAGTCTGCTGTTTTCCATTAGTTTTCCTAGTGATGTGAGTTTTATCTCTAAATGATAACACAGACTTTGGCAATATAAGTGTTAACTAGATATACACTGGGGCACAGACAAAGCTTTCTTTCACATGGTGACCTCACACACCAATTAGCAAGAGCAAGACGCTGGGCACTCCAAAGGCTGGAGCACAGTTCAGTGAACACAGACAGTGGCTACCAATCACGCAGACTATCTCCATAGGAATTGCAGGTCATTAGCTTCTGCAACCACATATGTGCCTCATGTCTAAATTCCTGTAATTGCCTACACCAAACATAACTTAATCTCAATACCCAGAAGGCATTTATGAATTTTCTTCCATAAACACATGCATAATATCTATATGCAAAGACAATAATGTATCCGATATGTGTCCAATATGCATGGATAATACTTCAACCATAATTTCACAAATTGCAGATTGTTTGAAATACTTAGGCATTAAATACTGCAACCAACATGCACCTGTTGGGAATGTACCTACCAAAGTGGCAGGTGCAGGCTTATCGGCCACACATTGGGTCCAGCGCTGTTGCATCTCCTGTCTGAAGTGACAAGCGTGTCCCATTCTCACTCCTCCATGAGAATGTCCTGATCAAGCATGACCGCAGTCTTCTAAAAGGCTTCATTCCTAGTGAGAATATGCCATGGCATTTTGGACACTATTTAACCTATGAATCCTTTTTGAGAATGCTCAGTTGTTTATGTTGGTCTGAACTTGCTAGGCATTATAGTATATTCTATTGTGCCCTATCGACTTGCACCGGTCACTGCTTCTGCTAATTTACTAACCTTCTCATCAAGACCCTACTTCAGATTGATCCCCATTTCATGCTCGTCTTCTCCCTTGTTGGACTGGATCTCTGTATTGTACCCTGGCATGGCTAGATATCCTTTTTGCTTTGCTCCTTAAGTACATTTTCCCAGGCTACCCTTTCCTTCTTGTGTAGTCAATTTTTAGCTGCACTTTTTCTCCAATGTGTCTCTCTGTACCTACCACTGGGATATCTATACTATACTGTACCTATACTATACTATACTATACCTATACTGGCATATCATCCTCAGTCCAAAGCTCCTCCCGTACAGCTTGTACCTCTCCATCTAGTTTGTGAGGCAGTATGTCCTGTACTTGTCTGTCTTCTCCTATAGTCTGAGTCCTACTTCTCCATCTTCACATGGAATCTACATTTTTCTTAAGCTCCCCATGTGCCTTAAGATCTATACTGGTTCAGTTTTGGTGTTCCTGCCTAAAAAGTGATCTACCCAGTCTGTTGTTGCCTTGACTTCTTCGAAGGCTGCATAGAACAGCCTTCATCTTATACCCCAGACTAGGTAAATCTTTAACACCACTCAAGTACGAACACACACACATATACATATATATCTATATTATATATGGACCACAACTACTACTGTTCACACTGAGCATTCTAACAAATGCAAAAATAAAATGTTTTTTCTGAGAGTAACTCTTTACTGTGAAGAATGACTGCATAAGAATAAATGTTTCTCTGATAGACAATGTGGTGTTTTATCTCCTATTGTTATAAAAAACCAAAGAAATCTACTGTCCCGAAATCATATTAATTACAGAATGATCCTTCAGACTCACCATCATGGTGGGGGGTTTAAAATCAGTGTCTATGTATGTGGACCCGGCAAGGACTGGGCCCAGCTTTCCTGATCTGTTGTGGCCTGTAACCTCCTACATAGGACTGAGGCCTCCTGGGCTTTGGGGTCCATATGGCCCTTTTCTGGAGGCACCACTGTGAATATGGAGCAGGGTGGCAAGAATAGCATGGTGAGGCAGTGGGAGGAGGACAGGGTGGGATGGAGTAGCTCAGTGATCCTTTATTGCTCATACAGTGAAGATTGCTTGTTTCAAGTTACTAACCGCCCCTTCTGTCGAGTGACCAGATCACTGTCTGCAAGCAGTTGGTACTGATCACCTTGAGAAAAGAGCTTGTAACTTGGAGGGAACAATATGTCCTGTCATTTATTTAAAGTCTGCTGGCACAGCGCCACTTGCTGTTAAATGGCCAGATGTCCCCATTATCAGAAGATTATGGTGGAAATTTACCCCCATCCCAAACCCTCTCTAGTCTAAACATAAAATATATTTCAAAAGCAACATATTTTTTGCCTTAATTATGGTCAAATTTATTTATGATAGTAAATCATAATAAATCCCCAACAGCCGAATGTATTTTATTATAAATAACACAGTTGATCAGTAATGTATCCAAGCCTAGGCCCAGGCCAACAGCCCCCCCCCAGCCCAGCCCCCCTTACCAGGCTGCCATCTCCCTGCTACAAAACTAGGGGCAGATTGCCCTGCTAAATCCATTAAAATGGGCTGCCTTTTAATCCATTTAGGATGCCGACTGTGGAGGCAGTGGCCGGGGGAAGGTGCCTCGGTTCTGGCCCTCTGTTATTCATGCAATAAAAAATACACTTCCATATTACCGATATTTTAAGTGCTTCTAAAGGTGCTGTTCCACTTACGGTTTAGGTAATTGTACTCAGCACTTGTATGAATGTTAAATGAACGTCTGTTGTTTTTCTGTAATCATTTTCTATAGGGGATCTGCAGTGAAACCGATCTGCTAGGCCGCCATTTCTGATTTCACAGACGTGCACTTGTCATTGGTTTCAGCAAAGCTCCTTCATGCTACGTACAGGGCAGGACTCAGTTTACAAGCAATGCTGGTAAGTTAATTTACTTTCTATTGCTGCTTTTACAGGACAATGATTGTGGATTAAAACAAAGGAAATAGCATTTCTGTTTATTTTCCTTCACTCTACATGATGCCGCACGTACCTAGTGATGTTATCAGGCAAGCTAGGTGAAAAAGCACCTTCAAATATTTTATTGAGAAAAAAGAATACTATTATATAGTACTTAATACATGGATACTCGCTTCCTCACACAGACAATTAGGGATCATTCTATTACTCTGCCGCTGAAAGAAAATTTATATATTAACTATCACTGGCAAATACCATGAAATGAGCAACATAACAATAGCAGTTGGGGGCCCAGGCGAGAGTTTTGTATTAAAGATTTTGCAAGAGCGATCATTTTGTTCAGACGCAGATTCATTTATGGTAGACAGATAGTTGTCAGCACTTGCAGGTAAAGGGGAAAAACAAACATACGAAGGAATAAGAGCAGCCTCCTGCTCGAGTCCACATACAGCAACAGGTTTGCCATTCTGTTGATGTCGATCACTGATGTGTCGTAGCTGGAGCTCCCGTACAAAATATTCTCAAATGGTTTTAATATTATCTGCACATAAATGCTGTCTCCGAGCATGCGATAGTAAGAATGGGGCGGCCAATCCATTTTATTGCAATATTTAATAGGTGGACAGTAGCATCACAATCTCATAAGCAAATACATTGTTTTTAGTAAAAACTAAGGGTACGGAAAGTTTATTGCTGCTATGACAACAGCGTAATAATAAGATTACCCGTAATATACTAATCTGCATACATAAAACACGTCTGCACAGGTCTCACGTTATCCTGCAAATCCTGACACACAAACCTATGATTGTTACGTCTTGTAATTTAATTTTCAGTGACATTACAATGCTGCATTACAAATGATAAAGAGCACATTCTGCAATCAATAAATGGAGTAGAATAACCACCTTTAATAAAGAGATGTTCCATATAAAATACACTTGTGATGAACAAAAGATAAAAAAATGAGGATGTGTTTTAATACGGGAAATATAAGTAACTTTACAGAGGGAGACACACACTATAAACAAATGTCGTGGAAAGGAACAGTAGAAGACCAGAGTATAGGAGACAAAAAGGGATCTATTACCCTGATTAAATCATAGCTATATTGGCTACATACAAATAAGTGGGGCATGTCTGAACCACAGAAACCACATATGTGGATTGTTTCAGACATTTAAACACACATATAACTGGATCAGGATCTATATCCTGGATAATATGCAAGCCATTAACACAATTTAAATGAAAAGTGCCATCGTACATTAAACCCACATGCCATCGTGTAGCTGTATCTGTAAAACACTATACCCGCCGTCATTATGTTGTTACTATGCATGCATTATAAATGAACATTGTAAATCCCAAAACAAATACGATGTTTTGCAGCCCTCACTAGATCACGTTTCATTTAACATCCTCATATACGTCCCATCCCTACTATCACACTGATCACGCGCTGAGGCTCTTTACATGCATCTGTAGATATGCTGCAAAGTTTCACATTAACCACTTCAAGTTGTTGCTCACATAAAGCTACACATTCATTAGATCCAATGATTCAAAACAAATACCAACACACATGAACCATCTGTAAGAAGGGCAGAACTCAAAGAGTTTATATACGCAATGCTATCATACAACTTCCAACAAAACAAGCTAAAGCACAAATGTTAGTTTGTACACAAAGCTGATACTGGAATATCAACATAGATGCAAAAGACACGGATACTTGCCCTGCATAAAAATACTTTTCAGATGCCATTTTGAACTAGCGATACACTGAAAGATTATTACACTAATTGATAAAGGGAATCACAGTTCAAAGCTCCCAACAAATAGTTAAATCTAATGATTGATCTGAAATTCCACAGCAGTAGCTCATCTATTGTTAATACAGACCTAGACCTACAGGAAATAGGCCTAGCATCCACCTTCAGGCCACCTTTAAGAATATATGCTATCTCCACCACCGAACAGGCCGCTCAGTTAAATGGCAAATCCTACCTAAACCAGATGACAAGTGCGTAGTGGTGCTGTTGTACCTGAACCATCAGAATAAGTACTGGGACATCCCAGCACCACTCCTTCAGAATCCATGTTTTTGGGGGAGGGCTATATGGAACAGAATAGGGAGTTTTTGTTCATGTAACATGGGTTGCCATCATCTCCAAAAAGTCTCAAGGCGGTAACAGTCTTTTTGACCAAAAAGAAGCCTAGAGGATTTTCCACAATAATAATATTAAAAGCAAATCTCCCCTTTGATGATAGGGAAGAATATGATTTGAAGTAAGTGGATCATGAAAAGATGCCAGTCTCTTGCTTCAAGATCTCCACATATCGACACATTGATGTTTCTAGTTATCACAAGTGATGAACTTACATGAAATTACCATTTGCCCTGGACTGCAATTAGTCTGAAATTTCTTCTTTGATGCCGTATTGTAGTTTTCAAAATCTTAGTCTTTTCAAGGCATGGAGACAAACTTGTTTGTAAATGTGACAAAATAATCTTAGTAATGTATATGATAGCAGAGGCTATCAAAACGATGGGGGATCTTGTAAGACCTTTGCCCTTTATCCATTCTTTTTCAGCAATTTCAATTACAGAATCACATATTGTAGTGTATAAATAAAATCACGCCTTTTCCCCCAAATGTAAACGTAAGACGATAAAGTGTACTGAAGCACTGATGGTTTGTGTTAGGTTTTTTTCATAAGCCTTATTATCTACTCTAGGCAGTTTGAACCAGAAGGACAGCTCTAAGCCAGGAAGATAACATCCAGCAAAGGAATCCTGATGCACCAGAACTTTGATGTGTGATGTTATCACAAACAATAGGAAGCCCCTGACATGATGTCATCCAGGATAATCACGTCACAAGCCTCAGGCTGCAGAGCTATACCTCCTTAATTAGATTTCTTCCAAAGGTCAGAAAAGCTTTGAGCCAGTAGGGATGAAAATCTTTACAAAAAATCTTAAAGCTTAAAGTTAGTGTTCATCTATAACATAAAACAAGAAACATTTCGTGTCATTCTCTTTTTAACCTGTCTCTTTGAAAAGTTTTGTATTGTTCTTTTCTCAGGGATCAGTAAAGTAAATAGCTTTCATCTCACTTGTGCTCTTTACTGAGTTACATGAGTGGCGTTTCACCAGGGTTGCCCATCTCCTGGCAGAGCATTACCACCACATGTTCAAGCGTTGATAGCCCGTGTTTGCAAATAATCTCTTCAATCTCTCCTAGTGGCAAGGTGTAGGTCTGAACACTGCTGGCACCCATATACAACAATGGCCGCCTCCTGAACAGACTTACACAGCATTGATGGCCAACTGTTTCTCTGTGAAGGAGGCTGAGGTGAGGCTGGACTGACAACAGTGTAAAAATGGAGCAGTCATGTACATCCTTCTTACTGGTTCATTAGGAGTGATCCTGTAATTTAAGCTTTTCTGTATTACATATGTCCTAAAAATGGTATTTATTATTATTATCGTCTAAAACTTCAAGGGGATCAATCAAAAGCACTGATAAATTTATTTATTTATTTTTTGGAGGGGAAGGGTTAGCAAATATTTGCAATGCACCTGGATGTGCAGCAAGTGATAAGCAATCAGCTCAAGCATCCAGTTGTTAAAAAAATGACAAAGGAACCTATAAGCATATAATTGTTTTGGGATTATTCCCGTCGGAGAGACACTTATCTCCACATTCCCATTCACTGTAATTATTGAATATATCATTATAAGCTTCCACAAACAAACAGGAGTCAAAAGGTCGTTTACGGTTGCCTAAACATTATTTTTTTTTTTTAAGAAAAAGGTTTACCTGCAGAATTTAGTGTTCCTGGGCAACAAACAACAACTGCCTGATTATATTTTAATTTGAATGAACTCACTTTAAAGGCCCTGACACCCCAACTATAAAGAATAAAAAGTATTCTACAATTACTTTAAACATACATTCTTCAGAAACAGCCAATCAGTGGCAGGAAATAAATGGGAACACTTACACACACAAACCTCTGTCCGCAGCGCTAAAGCTCCGTAGAGGTCAAATAATCCCCTGCACATATAGTGGATTCTGCAGAAACACCCCATGTATTTTAGGGGGACTTTACATATACATTGTTTTATTGCTATGGTCATTTAAAAAAAATATTATAGATAAAACGGGCCCTGCTCCCAAGCTTATAATCTATATACATTAGAGTACATTAACCAGTTTTGAAGGGGTGTGATGTGCTCCCTTTTCAAACCGGCAGCTATAGTTATAATTCATAAATTATTATGGAAAATGTTGAGGCATTAATTTGATAGCAAATTTGCTATTGAGGCATTTTGGGATAAACCTTTCATGCGTTTCCTACAGCTATATATATATTGAAGTAATTTCATTAACTCTTATTGTTACTAATATAATACATGCCCCAACCAAAACTCATATACTGTATGTAATGAAGCTGAACAATAAACATTTGAACACATATAATATATTAATTATATTCCATCATATTATATTTGATTTCTAGGGTTCCACCAGATTTTGCAGAAAAAATACTTGCAAGTTTACAATCTATTACACACAGATCATACCTAAATCTCATATTTGTATATTTGTTTCCTACAGTCACTGTTATATTACACCAGAAGACAATGCACGTGGATTAAGTGTAATATCAAATACAACACATGCATATTAAACATGCAGCCAGACATCCCCAGATTGTGTTTGAAGAGTTGTTCCAACACACAGATAAGATCTGAGACCCCACCATATAAAAGTAATTGAAATCCTTAAATACAAAGGCACTCGGACACATACAGCCACCTGTCCCTCTGTATGCGCACCTACAGCATATGTTATCAATTGCAAAAATATGAATAAGCTACGTCTGGACACTTACAAAGGCTATTACGGAAAACTTCCACATATGGATTGTGACGGTGCTCTTGTACCAGCACACATGGCTTGTATCAAAAGCTTTTTACCAAAATATAGGAATAACATGCTTGCCAAGAAACCAATATACATCTTGTAACCAGACATCCCGTAATAAAGGACTGGTATTTGCATTGATCTCTAAGCTGGTCAAGAGATGAAAACTTTTTTTTAAAAGGAAAGCCTGCTTGCTCCTTAACATGAAAGGTTGTTTACTGGAAGCAGCACAACACAAACATCTGTAATTCCTTTATTACAAATACAGCAGACTACGGCTTTGGACCTTGCCATCACTGAGCCCCTGTGCCTTTATCTTAGATAGTGAGGATTGTTACGTACCGGTATTTGGTATAATGCCCAAAGCTCCTAAGACTAGACTTAGACATCAATAACATTATATTTCAGAATGTTTTCTCTTAAAAAGAAAGGTCATTTAGACAGTATTTTCATCTGACACTGTGTTACCAATTGTGAGTCCTTCCTAATGAAATCCTTCAAAAACAGCCCGTTGGTTAATACCATACGCCACAAAATTGGAATCCCCACAGCTACTATACAATCACTCAGTATTTCTGGTAATAAATTAATAATATTACCCAGTTTCAGAAAAGCTTTATACATTTAATTGTCTGATGGACAATGGTTTCTCCTAGAACTCCTCTGGGATTTTCTATAGCGCCCAGCTTGTCCAAAATACCAAACTTCCTATGGCACTTAACAGTTCATCTGATGCTACCCTCATTTTGTAATGTAAAGCAGGGAAGTCATTACAAAATGTTGACACACAATCACTTCCTTAGAAAAAAATGCACTGGGATAAAGTTTCCCATGAGTTTTGTTCTAAAGAAAATAGCTACATCTCTGCTTCCATGCCATTAATCTGCCAATGTTTGTCACAATTAGGAAGCATGACTACGGAAAAAGAGACAATAATAATGGGAGCCATTATTCTATAGAAATACTGAAATAATTAGAAAATTCACAAATTGCTGGATACACTTAACTTCCAGAGGATGTCAATTACTTTTAAGAATGTTAGGAAGAACTTCTATGCTCCTAGAAGAAATTTCTAATTGTTCATATATTTTTCCAGACTGGTGCATGCTGTTCCTTGTGGTGGATGGTGCCAGGAAATGGGTAGAAAGCACCACAGCGGACCAAACAAACGGATTGAAGTAGTCCCTGCTTCTTATTGAAGATAGTGATTTATAAGGTTTGTGCAAGGATGAAGGAATTGTAGCTGTAGTCATAGGCCGAGGTGAATGAAGACGTCTGAAAACAATTACCTCCAATGCAACTTGTCTAGCAATCTAGTTAATTTGTGAGTCATGATGACACCGCTGTGGAAACCCAGGGAGAATTCTATACAAAGGACGTTTAGAAAGCATCAAAGAAAAACGTATATGATCCCAAGAAGGCCATTTTGTATGGTAATGATACACAATTTAAGTATAGTTGTTGAACAAGGTGGTCATGGGAAACTTTCATCGAAGTGAGTGGGACACAAAACACTTTGGCCTGCAAGCTAAAATAAAAGGTCCCCTGCTACTCAGACGTCAATGAAGCTGGTAAAGTATAGAGTCCACACTGGGAAATATCAGAAGAAAACAGCACTAGTCTTTGTCATGGTCACCACTGCATCTTACCTCCAGAAATCTGGAAGTACTCCAAGCCGTATTGCATGTCTGCTCTTTCAAGCGTGTGTGTGCAGTGTGCACGAGAACAGGGCACGCACAAAACGCCAATAGCACTAATGGATGACACTATAAAAGGGCATGGACACTGGCCATTCCAGTGCTCCACTAGAAGTACCTAGCCATCCACTGTATCCCTTTAGCCACCTCTAACACCTCCATTTTTGCTGCCTGTTTGCTGTTTAGGAACCTGAAGCCTGCCCTGGTCTCTGGTATGTCTAATCATTCTTTTGTCTCATGCCTGTTACAGCGCATCTGATTCCTGACAACCATTCCTCTACTGCTGCTTGACTGCACTGCAGACTACCCAGGATAGTGGTGCTCACAAAGAGAGGTAATTTCTGCTTCAGTGAGTAAGTTGACAGTCTTCCTATAATTTCCTGTTGACCAGTGCTCCACATAACCACTCAGGTGTATCTATGATAGCCAATAGACTAATTTGAGTAATGAGGATCTGCTGGTTTAGCCAATCAGGGCGATTCTGGTACTTGCTGCCACTGTTTGACCTTAGCTTGGCTTTGACTGTTACCACCTGGCTTGGCTTTATAACCTCCCACAGCTACACTTCCCCTACATCTAGTAGGCAATGATGTCCATGAAGTACTAGCTGAAAGGGAAAGGCTTCTGTTGTAGGTGAAAACAGTGACACGGAAAGTGCCTACACTAGAGGTCATTTAAAGACAGTCATGTGAAATCAGCCAAATCTGAATTCTAACATGATCTGTGCAGATGCTTGTGATTCAAAAAGAAAGAGTAAGAAAGCAGAGAAGCAAGGATAAAAAAAATAGTGCTGCTCGGCCAGCCCCAGGACTGGTGAAATCTGCAGATGAGATAAGGGAGTGCAGAAGAGGGAGTGGGTAAATGAATGAGTAAGTGAATAAATGCATCAGGGGCAGAGGTGGCAAAGGAAGGCTGTTTCATGGGCAGAGTTAGCTCTGGAAGGCTATTTCCGGGGCAGATATAGGATAGACAGGCTGTTTCAGGGGCAGATATGGGACAGGCAGGCTGTTTAAGTGGCACATGTGGCAGGGACAGGCTGTTTCAGGGCCAGAGGTTGCAAAGGCAGGCTGTTTCAGAGGCAGAGATGGCACAGAAAGACTGCCTAGGGGGCAGTGGTGGCACAGAAAGGCTGGTTGGGGGCAGAGATGACAGAAGCAAAGACGGCACAGGCAGGCTGCTTGGGGCAAAGATGGCACAGACAAGCTGTTTGGTTACAAATGTGGCAAATGTTTCTACTTATACCCCTGGTGTGGCGAATGGGCTCACCCCAAAAAAAATATATGGGGCTGGTGCAGAAATGTTTCCAGGGCTGCTTTTTATTCCCAGACATGATAGGAAACTATGCGGTTACAGGTAGTTTTAATTAGTGAAATAGATAATGTTAAATGTGTAGGTGGCAGATCTTATGGGGAGTTTTTGCCAACAGACTAAAGGTCATGATTTTGTTCAACATAAAGGTTTGACTCCTGGACATAACATAATCTCTCTGCCCTGCCTGAAGTGGGTATAACAAGTACAATTTATAAAAGGTTCTGCTTCATGTAAAGAAAACATTAATTTTATGCTTTAGCAAAACATAACTCGTTTTACTTTTCCTTAAAGGTTTAGTTACATAAAAACAGCTCAAACCCTTGTCTGTTCCTATGGAAACCAAGTTGTTCTGACCTCCCCTTAAGTCACATATTGTAACTAGAGGCTGCAATGAAGAACTCCCTGTGAAATATGAAAGAGGCAGAATTTCAATAAATACAGTGGGTTATGCTGGATGAATTACATAAAGATTGCAGTTTATGAGGCAGATAAATATATATATATATATATATACACACACACACACGCTAAACAGTGAGATATTCTAGTTTAGGAAAACCAGAGGGACAGGCCTGTGTGGTGGTAGTCCACTCCCTGTGTGCGGCTGCTCAAAGGGCCAGTAACAAGGGAGATTGCCCCACCGGTACTATTAACAATGTGAAGGATGTGCCAAGTCGCTCCTCACTTAAGGCACGGAGCAAAAGAATATTAAATGCTGCAGTGTGGATGGTGGTCATGGAAGGGGCAGTTGAAGGTGCTGTCCAGAGTCAAAGCTAGGGGAGTGTCCATGGTAAATGTGTCTCTGTAATAAAAGAGGGGTTAGGCATTAAAGCAGGGCAAATTTCACTCACTGGCCACTTTATTGGGTGCACCTGTTCAATTGCTTGTTAACACAAATAGCTAATCAGCCAATCACATGGCAGAAATTCAATGCATTTAGGCATGTAGATGTGGTCAAGACAACTTGCTGAAGTTCAAACCGAGCATCAGAATGGGATAGAAAGGGGATTTAAGTGACTTTGAACGTGGCATGGTTGTTGGAGCCAGACAGGCTGGTCTGAGTATTTCAGAAACTGCTGATCTACTGGGATTTTCACGGACAACCATCTCTAGGATTTACAGAGAATGGCCCAAAAAAGAGAAAATATCCAGGGAGCGGCAGTTGTGTGGATGAAAACGCGTTGTTGATGTCAGAGATCAGAGGAGAATGGGCAGACTGGTCGAGATGACAGAAAGGCAACAGTAACTCAAATAACCCCTCGTTACAACCAAGGTATGCAGAATACCATCTCTGAACGCACAACACATTGAACCTTGGCGCAGATGGGCTGCAGCAGCAGAAGACCCCACCGGGTGCCACTCCTGTCAGCTAAGAACCGGAAACTGAGGCTACAATTTGCACAGGCTCACCAAAATAGGACAATGGAAGACTGGAAGGACGTTGCCTGGTCTGATGAGTCTCGATTCCACCTGCGATATTTAGATGGCAGGGTCAGACTTTGGCGTAAACAACATGAAAGCATGGATCCAATCTGTCCAGGCTGGTAGTGGGAGTGTAATGATGGGGGGACATTTTCTTGGCATACTTTGGGCCCCTTAGTATCAAATGAGCATTGTTTAAACATGACAGCCTACCTGAGTATTGTTGCTGACCATGTCCATCCCTTTATGACCACAGTCTACCCATCTTCTGATAAGATAATGATAAGATAATGCACCATGTCACAAAGCTCACATCATCTCCACTTGGTTTCTTGAACATGAAAATTAGTTCACTGAACTCCAATGGCCCCATAGTCACCAGATCTCAATCCAATAGAGTACCTTTGGGATGTGGTGGAATAGGAGATTCGCATCGTGGATGTGCAGATGACAAATCTGCAGCAACTGTGTGATGCCATCACGTCCATACAACCCAGGGTATTTCACAAGAAGCATTTGGACACTTATCATGTGACCATGTGGTTAGAGGACTGCATTGGGAGGCAGGTGCGGGCGGTCTTGCTGGGTTTGCGGGCGGGAGCGGGCAGTCAGGCACTGTACCTGCAGAAGTACGTTCATATTGTTTGTTAAGGGGGCTTCCTGAGACACTAGCATGTCCATTTACCATATGTATATAAAATTAGGTATGATGGAGAAACAAGTGTGATGGAAAACCCATCCACTAAGAATTAGGTAATAGGTATTTTTAAACACTCATCTCCACCAACTATTTACTCACTGCAGAACTGCAGAGTTATCTCAGGGACTCTGTTCATGAAGACAATATTGCCTAATGACTATTCTAGCAAATCTTAGTCCAGATATTAAGTGCATATATTGGTTATCTGACATATAAACTGAAGTACAGGTTTTCCCTGTAACCCAATTTTGAAAAAGAACAAGTACAACTTATTTAACAGTTTATTGACTTCCTGTAAACTACTTGATTACCTCAAGCCAACCTCAAACAAATGTTTCTGTCTCTTCAAATTCAGACAAGGCTTGAAGGCACATAATCTCCTCTTTCAGGTACAGTAAGATTTTTAGCAAACATATCTGGGATAACAGAGATAACTGGTTTTCTAAAAAGGTTATCAGCAGAAGAAGGTTTGATTTGCCTGCAACCTATTATCCTAAAGAGTGGTCGGCTCCTCTTTCACTAGCTTTGCCTTGCAAAATAGGCAATAGTTGTTAAAAGGACGGTCCAGCCATCAAGCGAATGGTCCCTTTAAATTTTCATGGCGTCCCCTTGCAAATGCAGGGGAGGATTCTGCAGAATTTAGCATTTGCTCTTTTCCCTTCTCCTCGGGTATTTTCTGTGCATGTGACGTGTTTAACTGACCATCGATATACATGTGACATACTTATTTCCAGTGAGCTCCATCGCTGACTCGGCAAACTCCATGGGAAGGGATCTGTTCAGATCCCTGTGTATGAGTGAAAAGCACTCCTGCTGATTTCCAAGGGAGAGCTTTCCTGACGCTGATTGGCTGATTCAAGCAGCTTCAAGCAGGCAACAAGACTGCAGCTTCTACCTCACCTTTAATAGGCATTCTTCTTTAGTGGGTCTGTCAGGTACAGTAGGCTGCCCCTTTACATTAAACCTCATAACTATTATAATTTGCGCATGTTCATTAATATTATACAGTACAACACTACTGATTCTGCACTTATGTGGTTAATTAAGTAGTTGCCTTTTGAGGCAGAAAGTTACCCATTTGTGCTGAAAATGAATAACGCAAGCTGTGGGGGGATTAACAGCAATTAAATGGGATGTACAGGTTTCTCACACACAAAAGTGCATATTGTAATGTTTACCTTGGCATGAAATTGACTTTACATGTGCTGTATTTCAGGAAGTTCTGTTGCATTTACTTTCTTGAGTAATCCCTGAGCAGGAATATAGGAGCACACAGATGGGGTTCCCAAGCAGAGGTAAAAGCGGGCATTTGCCCAAATGTGGAATTATGTCCACTGCTCCAAATTCCCCTGTTACGCCATGCACCTAGGCATCTGTTACTGTTGTAAATTGTCACCTTTAACTATATTTGGGAACATTACAGCGTTATCCATTAAAGAAGTAGTATCTGTTTTTTGCCTATGTCTTCATTCATAGCATAACAAGAGGTTGGTTTTTGACAAAGGTCAAACGTTGGAAATGTTGCCAACACATTTTTCATTATAAAATATCTGGCTTAATAACAAGGGGGATGTTGTAACTCCTGGAATCTGAGATCTGTGGCAAAACTAGCACAACTAATCCATTTTTCTGTCCTGACATTTTCTCCTTACCCACCATTACAAAAGCTCCCTTAGCCAATCGACAACGATCAGCAACTGCATAATAATGTAGAGATCACTTAATAGGGAACAATAACCATGCAGCTCTTTAGTACTGGAAGTAAAGCCGGCTGCTGCCATGTTATACACACAAAAAAATAGAAATTTATTTTGAGATATGCTGTATAAAGTACTGGAATTCCATTCTCAAAAACCCATCTAACAAACATTGTGCCCTGCACAGGTCAGGTAAGAGTTAAATTCTGCCACTGTGAGAAACGGAGACATACACAGTAGCCAAAATTAACAGGTGATAGCCATTACTAAGACAAATTGTCAGGTGCTGATGTGTCCCCATGATGAATGCCCTCCGCCTATGTTATGGATCACGTTGCATGAAAAGAAGCTGCAACATCTGAGTAAATACCATGTAACAGACACCCCTCCCTCTTTCAGACAGTAGTCCTCATACAATTACCACTGCCTATGTCCCTAACACAATGCCCTAGTCTTTATTTTTAATACACATATGTGTATATGTAAGACACACGCCAGATCTGCACAGCTGGACATGTGTGTGGCAAAATGGCAGGACCAGCTGTGTCCCCTTCTCCATTCTCATTACACGTCATATGCTCTGTTTTCCCTCCTATCTCCTTTGCGTTCTCATTTCCCCTTCTCCTCTCAGTATATATTTCTGTTCTCCTGTAATTAATATCTGTTATCTACGCCTCCCTGTGGCTCTGTAATGCTCTGTTTGTGCGCTTCTCTCGCTGCCTCCCCGTGGCCCTGTAATAGTTATCCGTTCTCACTCTCTCCGACTCCCCATTGCTCTCAAATAGTTTCTCTCTATAACTTCATTACACTGAGATATAGCACCTCAATGCAACTCTCCCTTCTGCAGCTGTGCTCCATCATATCATCCACCACAGACTGTAATATTCAGTGTTATTATTAGTAATATAATGTATACCCCTGTCTAATAGTACAAATGCATATCTGTTTTTTTCCCTAACACTCTATGAAATATTTAATCTAAAATGGACTCTACTCTGGGTTTATTCGCTAAATACTGAGTTTGTAGGTGACCTAAACCATTTCAGCTCACATACTAAATAATGGTGAGCTTCTCAGGCATAGTAACTGCCAAGTATAATGGATAGTTACAATGGTGCGATTGCTTGACTGTCATCCCACTGTACCATCTTGGCACTTCCTGCAAGAAAAGCTCACCAAGGGAGTACGTAAGACTGAAAACATTTCCTCATCCCATCTTGCTGTGTACCTCTCCCCTCTAACATCAGCTCTTACCACTCATCCGGTATATCTCTCGCCTAACCCTCTCCCTACTCTCCAATTCTCTGTCCTCCGTATGATTTCCCATGGTAGATTAGCCAGCTGTGGGCTGCTGCCCAGCTATTCTGCTCCGCACCGTACATCTCCTCATTCCTTAAGATGTTCACTCTGTAAAGGCCTGGCATTCTTTCATAGAAATATACACACAATACACACCATATATCTTTATGGCAAAAAAAAACGCACATCTGGCGGTTTGGCTTTTAATGTAAAAGCCAAGAAACACCCATTTGAATAGTGATTTGCAATGCCGATGTATTTGCATTAACACAACAGAGGATTTCCTGTAGCCAACAAACGAAATAGAACTTGTCTCTCCTGTAACCTGATTCCAAACTGAACTATCGCTATAATAAGTAGATTTAAAAAAAAAATAAGATAAAACATTATTTTACTTTCCAGAAAACTTTGTAATTGATGTTCCAAAACAATCCAGTAAAATACTAGTGTATATTTTAACGTATGTTGTAATCTCCAATAAAGATGTGATATATTTTAGAAGGTATAATTTTAAGAATTATGGTCCATATTACATACATACGCACATATACAACCACAACACAATTCTCTCTGAGCATGCTCCAGTGAATTAGTGTATTATTTAACACATTTTCTTGAGGTACCAGAAATATGGTTCCCTGTCCCTCTTTATATGTAAACACGGTTATACAGACACAACACAGCCCCCTCTGAACGTGATTCAGTGAATTAGTGTATTTATTTAAGAGATCTCTGGGGTAATAGTCAGAGGATTTACGCGTGTAACATAATGAATAACGGAGAGTGTGCAATTTAAGAGGGAGAACCTAACTGTGACGCCTTGACTCTTTTCATGATATTTACAAACATACCCCAGTCACTTCTCCCCAAATTTGTTGTCTATAAAAGCATGACATTCTCTGCTATGTTCTACTGGAGAAGAGTCGGATAGCTCTTTTCACGGGCATTGTGTTCCAGTTTAAACGTTGCGCACTTGTGCAGGGCAACAAACTTATTTTAGCAACTCAATTAGGTGGAACCCGGGTCCTCATTCTGGATAATCTTTATAGTTATAAAGATAAACCGATGTGACAATGTACAGATGTGCAATGTAAAACAGACTGAGAGATTGAGAGACAGATACACAATAAAGTTTCCACCCGGTAAACTAGTTTCTATCTATTGAATTGTTTATCATTATTAAACAATTGTAAACACTTTATCATTCCCAGTGCATTAAAACTGTGCTTAGAGGGGTTTTAATTATTAAGGCGAGATTTGCAAGTAATGTGACCTGGAATTTGCAGGAGACATCAGGCTCCAATGACACTCCTGGTCTCACGAAATGAAAAAGTCCCTGCTTTAGGCTAACTTCACTCCAACACTACAGCGAGTGTGCATAAATCCCATGTTTTAGCCGTGGTAGCTTAGCCTCTGGCACTCGCTATCTCCATCCTACCCTAAGGCTTTGCCTAATGGGAAACTGAGCCTATCTGATAAGGTCTTATACAATGCAGAAGGGGCAATAGAAAAAAAAACATTTTTGGTCAACATTCCCAGTGACAGTTTGGTGCTTCTCCTGTACTGAACTATCACATTTATCAAGAGCAGATACCCGTGCGTGCGAGACACGGGGACAGAACTTTCAGGCCCAGTCATCATCTTTTAATCACTTCCATTTCAGAGACTGGAAGGAAGTTAATCTGTGCAGGGATCACTTATCCAAGCTTTGTGATGTAAACATGTCCCTAACCTCGGGTTTCACAGGATTACATAAGAAGAATGACCACTGACACAGAACATCCAGTGTGTAGACAATATTAAGAATAATACCCCGAAAAACAAAGATCTGACAAGGCCAGGTGGAGCAGCAACCCACAACTACCTGTTGCAGCAAATGGATATAGGGCAGGAAATTCCCACTTGTCCATTAGCCTGGAACGTAGCAGCCTGGAAATGTAGCAGGCGTAAAAAAAATACAAATACATACATTTTTTGAAAGAATTTGATTTTCTGACAGTAGGTTCCCCTTCCTATTTCTTCAGTAAGATTTGTTTTTTTTTTCCTTTTTTTCATCGCTAGAGACCAGAATACCACAGTCACAGTGACCTGCATGCTGCTAGTGATGTTAAATCTAGGAAACAATTTTTAAACAAATCCAAAAAAAAAATCAAGCAGCGTGACTGTGTGTCTTCTGATACTATGAGTGCAAAAGCAGAATCCTGCAGAAAAGCCCAAAGCGCCTAAAAAGAGATTGATGTCACTAAACAACACTGATTCCAAATAAGCAGCAAGTGTGCGTCCCAAAAACAATAATACACAAAGGGGATACACTTTGCATATCTGCATAGGGACTACCACATACTCCATAGGCAATGGAGGAGCTTTCACAGTCTGAAGACTTAACAAACAAGCATAATATGCGTGGTGAATAATTTCCCCCCAAAAAAATTTAATGTGAGTTTTGACTTACTTTTTATTTTCATATCTACAATTTAATAGGTGTCTAATGTGAAAAGACCAAAAGCTATCCTAGCCAGGCTTATCTGGTGATGGGATATAGATCAATTCTTTACAGCAGTTGTCAAGTGCTATTAAACCTATAAAAGTTGAGAAATTGTTCAGAGCACCCTTGACTAGAACAGCATTGACATGGCAAACAAGGACTTGTATTATTTGGTGTTCCCATTCACTACTCAATAATCCAAAATGTCTGGAGTACGGAGCGGACAAATGCTGACTTGAGAATTGCACCATTAAGAGAAAGCTTTTCAGTTTTGAATGACTAAGGAACTGTTTTGCGATAACAGGCTGCCCTTCACCTCAGAGGTATTTACATATTTTATGACTTAAACAGGTATTCTTCACCCACGTGATTTGTACCCCCATCAGCGCACAGCTCGTTAATGTCTAGAGCATCGGGGTTTCCAGAACCTCAGCGCAGCGCAGCACTCCACATGAAAGCTCTAGTTAACTTCACCCATAGCAGCTATTCATCCTCCCATTAGAAAACATTGATACAAAACATGGCAGGAGACATATATGAGGCTCACATATATGGGACATATATGAGGCTCACTGACGAAGTTGCCAAAGAAAAGCCAAAAGGTTAAATTGGAATAGGTCTGGACTGGTTGAACGCTTATGGTTTTAGCCACGTTAAGGTCCTTGATGTGTTGGCAGCCAATGATATAACCAACTGCAATATCCACAATCACCAGCTGAGTACTGGGTATCAATCACCATTCTTCTGCTTCTATGAAGATTTTGAAACATGCAGTATCAACAGAGCCTTCTGATAACTTACACTCTCCTTGGCTTTTTAATCAAATTATTAGTTCTTAATTTTGAACTGAATAAAGAAGGTTCTTCATTTTCAAATCTTGATTCTGGGCTCCCCAACCGACCCACTAACACCATGGAGGACCACGTGTCCTTAATACGAGTGGTGGGATATAAAGAAAATAATATGATTCAATGATATGAACCCCCAAGCCCACCACATCAGAATATACAGAATATTTCTGGAGACCCTTGATTTTGATAAAGTCTATAAATACATTTTGACAGGTAACCACAATTATTGGCAGCCTGTCTATATTGGGGATTACTAGTATTAGTAGCGGTTATTGTACGTGCACACTTATCAGACGCAAGGTACAAGTGTAAGTGGTGTGTCTGCTGATGTATTACATGTAATAGCTAAAGGCTGTGTCTCGTTAATTACATATACAGGTAAGAGCACGTATTTACAGTAAGATGCTTCTCACATGTTACAAGCTGCCACCACTGGTATTCCCTCGCTCACATATTACAAGGATGTACATTATCAGGTAGAGTGTTACGGTAACAAGGGTATCCCAAACGAGATATAGCAGGTTCAAGCAATCACAGGTGGCTTGTTTCTTGGCAGATGCAGCTAGACAAATGTTCCAAGCATGAATAGCCACGGGAGGTGTTCTGCTACTCATACATTACAGGTACAAACAGAAATTAATGGTACAGGTACCTTAAAAGGTAAGAATGGGGATACATTGAGTAATGAAGTGTTTAGGTATGCTGCTGAGACTAGTCTTTTTCTGTCATCATAATACTTCAATGATTCTATGCAGCTATGGTCTACTATTTAAGAAACGAAAAACTATTAATTCTTTTCAGCTGTCACAAGCAGAATTAGTGTTGCGTTCGATTATTTAAAGGTAAAGAGAGCTTTTAACTAGGAGTATCCTTTGTGTGCTTTATAACATGTAGTTACATGTGGGGATACAGGTAGCTACAATCTCTACAAGACAGCGCTATTTGAGGAACGGATGTTCCTTTAGCAAGTCCTTGCAGATAAACAGGCCGAATTATCAGCTCTCAGTTGACCCATTTTGACAGTCAGCAAAAAATGACCACGGTCTGCTGTGAGAATGCGGCCTTGTGAATTCCTGGCAATCTTTTTCACGCATTATCTCTTTACTTTTTTATTTTCTCTCCTTTGAAGTTCCCATTTTCCTAATACATGCTTTATCACACCATGGTCTGCTTTTTGATGGTAATTGTTCTTTGTGTTATAGTGCCTATTATAGTCACACTTTCTCTGCGATTATAACTGGATCTCTATGTCTTTTTTCTATTGATTTTGCAGCTTGCCATGTACCCTACTCCTTTCCATACGTGCCATATACTTCCCTCTTGTGCTTTATTAAGCCTTCCTTTGGTCCTAATGTATTTATCGTTAACTTTTCTTCTTTTGTTTCTCATATCTTATCCTACATAACTATTTCTTTATGTATCACTAACTTTTTCCTTATCTGTACAAGTCTGTACTCCCTCTGTCTTGTTTTTTTATCTGTGCTGATCTTTTTGAAAGAATTCTCTCCATCTACTTGCCGCTGCTCCTCATTCCTGTCTGTCGTTTCTTTTTGTCTGTATCTTGCTCCCTCTCTTTGCCAACGTAACCCTCTCTGTTTGTACATACATTAGTCTCTCTTTCTCAGTCACGTCTTTTTCTCTGCATCTCCTTCTCACTTTCCCTTCTATAAAGTCACTGTTAGTTTTGAGCTCCTGTATTCTGACCCCTTGACCTCCCCCAGCCCCATCAGTGACTGTAACAAATTTAGGGATTTATTTCCAAGAGGCTGAGACAGTAACAAGGAGTCACAACTTAACAAACAGGAGCAAGAGAAAGGAGGGGGTAGAGATCTCTGAAATATGTAAGCTGGCTCAAAGAACTCTCAAAACAATTTTCTCTTTAAATGTCACCAACATACTTAGTATCTACTAAGCAGATACTTAATGTAGTTACAGTCATGTGACTTTTTAAGAGCGTGCACAGATCAGTAATGGACAGGGCTAGAAGCTAAGGGACATGGTAAGGAGAGGGAGGCTGGAGTGTGCAGTAAAACACCTATTCTACAGAAGCGTGTTTTATGTGGGTGAGTAGGATCCACAGGAATTTTCACTTTCCTGCTTTTCACTTCTTAATGAATTGAAGCTTTTATGTTTCACAAAGCTGACAACAATCCAGAAGCTGTGTGCGCTCTGGCTGCATAGCTCACAGGATATTCACATCATGTACAAACAGCTGTATTCCTAAAAGCCTACACGGTTCAGGGACAGGCTGAGAGATAGCAAGTGTTTGTGTGTTTATGTGTGTATGCTCTTCCTCAATCTTCTGGCCCATCAATCTTCATCGGGTATTGTCCTGCTGCACCTGTTCCCTCCTCCCCACCCCCTCCCTTCCATGCTCTTTCCTTCACTTTCCGAAAGTTTTAAAGTTTTCTTTTTGTCTGAATTTCCGCAAACACATAACCCATGGGAAAGATATACAAACCACCCATCCTTACAAAAACACACCAGCATTCCAGCAACCCTCACCCCAAAACTGTGGCTTTCACATGCCAATAATTAGGGGGATTCAGGGTAATGGATCAGTTAAGAAAAATTCGGCTAAAAAGCCCTCACAGTGTGTCCTTCTTTACAGCATCAATTTAACAAATATTTCTCCTGTTCTAATGTTCTCCCAAATTAGACGTAATACATAAGTCTACAAGAACTATTAGCACTCATCTAATCCTATCTGAAATATAATAGCATCAAGCTTTCTTGCATCTAATCCAATGCATTTTACTGCATGCACATGCAGACATGCATTTATTAGTTATTACAGTAAGAAAACCAAAGATCTCCTGGTTGCCTCTGCTGAATCCAAAAGGCATTAGTATGCAAACCATGTGCACACATTCAGTTGTACTCCCACGGAAGTCACTGAAACAGCAGACAATTTCATGTACGCTAACAAAATATCAATTCATCAATAGACAATTCAGAGAGCACACATGTAATAGCATGTAATAGCTGCTTCAGGCTGAAAACGGTGTTCTACTGAGCATGTGCAAGAAGCATACAGTAGTATGCTCCCTGCTTTCAGTAGAGGCAGCTGGGGGAGGAGTTTAATGAGACTGAAGAACGTCAATGACTAAAGAATGCCTGCACTCATTTACATGCAGTAAGTTAGACTTGAGTTTATGCACAAAGGACTCCAACATGCATTTAACATAAAAATAGTGCCTCTTTAGAAAATAGTACTTTCAAGCAGATTGAGAACAATAAATGGAACGTCACTGTGCCATAGATGAAAAATTCTCTGGACAGATTCAGATACCTTTTGACCTAGACATCGGCTTGTTACATTTTTTCCTGATGCTACACCGTCTTCTCAATGTAAGTTAATAATACATTTGTTCCTTGCTGTCAAGTTATCTACAGTGAAAAATTCAACAACCAACCACTCACATACACTCATACAACCATAGTACAAAAACATCGAGTGGAGTGCATGGTTGTGAAACATAGCTTCCTCAAAACAGCAATTAGACTGTATCTTTAAGCCTTCTTAACTTTCTTACGGTGTCATATCCTAATGTCATGCACTTATCACAGACCATTATTCTGTCAATTTCATGCATTTCTATAATTGTTTGAAATAACAAAATAACTTTCAATAAAAGCTTTCACTGTTTTAAAAAATAATACAAAACAAAATAACAAAAAATAACAACTGACCTTGTTGTGTACAACACAGTTGTGTAGCTGTGAAGCTCTGGGTTCATAAATCTTCCTGCATTTCCGCACAGGTTCAAGATGTGCCATAATACATGCTTCTTACATCTAAGTGGGAAGAATTATTACAAATAATAAACCAGTTGCATCTTGCTGCTCTGTTTGTGTTTGTATTTAAAATTGTTCAATATGGAGACTTCTTGACCCTGGCATTTTGTTGTCTACCTTAACACAGTAACATGAGGACTATTTTAGAAAGTGAATGTCCAACAACACATAAAGAAGCAAGTTATTTTAAAATTACAGTACTTTAAAATTGAAAACATACAATAGGATTACAAGAGGATTCAAAACTTACAAGGAAAAAAAAGAATACAATAAAGTGAATTGCTATATAAACTTTTGTAAGAACAAAGAACCTGAAGAGTTGTTTGGCCGGTAGCTTTAAACAGCACCAGTTTTTACAGTTGTGCGAAAAAGAAAGTACACACTCTTTAAATTATATGGTTTTATGTATCAGCACAGAATAACAATCATCTGTTCCTTAGCAGGTACAAAAATATGTAAATACAACCTCAGATGAACACACTTGGCATATTACATTGTGTAACATAAAGCCAAATCTATTTTACCAATAGAATTTTCCTCCTGACCTGGTTATTATATTGGCGGATTCGTACTATTTTCTAAGTATTTTTTATTCATGTGACCTATATCTTTCTAACATTGTATTGCTTTCTGGAGCTCCCTCTGTTGTTGCATGGGGTACTAACTAAAATTATGTCTGTTAAGTGACTGATGATTGAACAATAAAAAAATATTAATTTAGTACTGTCAACATGATATGAGCAACCACTCCAGGGATCTGGTGGCAATTTCTAACATTTCAATGTTTCTCTTCTCTCTGCTGTAGATAGGGATGTTTCTGCTCTCTCTGCAGCCTTCACTCCACACCACACACATTTCTAATCACATTTTCAGGTAGAGTCTTAGCTCCTTTCCCTCAAGGGCTCCTTTGGGAAGCTACACTAAAAAGGAAAAAAAAATAATCAAATAGTTGTTTTAAAGGATTTAATGAGCCATCTAGGGAGTTGTGTGAATGCTGAGCAGGAAGCATCCAACATTCTGCGCTCCATATCCTCTAAATGCCTATTATGCCAACATCGCAGGATTGAGTGACCCTCAGCTGCCATACAGGGGGCTGAGAGCGACTCGTCCAGCCCCAGGCACAGTTGTGTAATGAAAGAGTGACCCAACAACTGCTGTTGTATTAACAATGAAATCCTAAAGAATAAGACAACTTTGGCATTATCAGGAATCGTGTACAATAATCTTACGCAAACTATACATACAATACATTTTGTAAATGCAACTGCTGAATCTAAACACACTCGTTGATCAAACCTAACTTGCTCCATTAAGTTATGTTAAGACGCCATATACAATACTACTTGTTATGTCCTGTCTACCCATTGTACAGCTCTATGGAATTTGTTGGCGCTATATAGAAGAATAAATAATATCATTACTCAGATAGACAACTAAGTGCTCCTCATACCTTCCACTAGCTATGCCATTTAGCATCATCTGATAACCATGCCATCATCTCCATGATCTAGAGAATCCCCATCTATGCTATATATCTATACGAGCCTCTCCCACTGATCCACATTATTGCCCCACATGACTCCTCACACTCTGTCATATAATTACCCCTTTTTAACAACACACTAGTCTGCTACGTATAACTTTCTTGACTACAACTAACTATACTTCATAAAACTCTCCAATACCCCGTTCCGTCGCTCCTTACAGCTTTCAGTTGATATACCGCGTCCTGCTCAGGATAATTCCTTCCAAATAAATCTTTATTAAAAAAAATCTCCTTTTGCTACCTAAAACTGTTCTCTGTAACTTTTGTTTTCTATAAATGTATCTTATAACTACCAGCGACGGCCACTCCTATTGCTTCACATAATCCCTTACATAAATACCCTATTGTTTTATCATGAAAATCTTTAGAAGTAATCACTTTCATATGTACCTCAAACCATTTTTGTGAATGCCTCAGTATGTCCCCAATATATCTTAGAACTGCTGCAAATAGCCACTTATATTTTTACATTACCCTCTTTTATTTGGCAGAATGCTTTCTAACAAAAATATACTTAACCCATTGGTGGCCAAAGAGGATGGTAACAGAGCGAGCAGGGGCCTGGATTTCATTACCAATGCTTGGTTACTATGGAAACCCAAAGCAGCCCCCCATAACACGCCTGTCTCCTCTCATCTGGCAGCCTGTTGTGCACATGTGTGAGTATATACTGCGTGTGAACGTCTGGGAAGTGTTACTATGTGAGTGTAAAGGAAATGGTGCAGATTTCACAAAATAAAGACATATACAATTCATACCTTTACCGCACACACACATATATTATGTTTAATATAGCGCCAATAATATACGCTGCACCTCTTATTGTGCATAAATTAAAGAGTATAACAAAAGACATACGGATACTGAGTATGAATCAATACACGCGCTATGATAACAACATGTGTGTTAACTTCTTCAGAACTGAGAATAGCAGAACATGCAATAAAATAACGAGGGGAAACGCGTGTATGTAACACTATATAATAAATTCATGTATTAGGAGTCCTCACATGCAATACCAATACAATGCATGTAATGCTATCAAGTGATTTGGCACATTATGGAAAGCTCTTCGGGATAAAGCATTAGGCCATCAGACTGCATACTGATCGGTTATCACGCAGAATGACTCCATAGCTCGTGTACGAAATGCCCCCCCCCTTATCAGTTTATATAGGGATATACAAGCTGATTGAATTGTGAAATTGTCTCAAGATACAGATTTACATGTAAAATGTGTTAAGATAGATTTCAACCTCTTTGCGCTGAAAACGGAAATATTTACAACGAAATGCTCTGCTTGCGTATCTCATAGTAGCTGCATGTAAGCAGAGCGGCGTTATTTACGGCGATGTAGGAGGCTAATACCGAATAGAGCAGTATGGGGGGGAACTATGAATGAGTAACTGATTTCTCCTCGGGTTTATATATCCCAAATACTGCTGGGTGACGCTTTACACGTGGTGGTCAGCAACAAGTGAAATGTATATGAATAGTGTGGTCACCCTAATACTGAACAGGGGATAATAGCAATAGTTTAAACATAAACAGAAGTTGCTCTGCCAGCTAATCCTTTCAGGTATGAATGACAGGGAAGGAAAATGCGAAGGAAATAGGCATTGTGATTTATCAGTATAAGAGGCCTATGGTCGCACATAAAGCTCATGCATGCCGCATGGCTCCATAACTCTATAGTGCCTGCAACTTGCAAGAAGTATTCTGCATTTGGATGAAAGGAGACTGTGTAATAGTTTGCACACGGGGCCAGCGTGGATAAGATATTTACGCCAAGTGGAGGAAAGTCTCAAAGAGTGTTAAAACACGGCCCAAAAATGTGAGCTTATCAGCAGGATGTCTTGCTGTCTGGGGCTATTGTCTCCACGAAAAACTGGCAGAGAAGAGGTTAATTGAAAGGTCATGGCTGGGGCATGAGGGGAAGCTGAGCTTCATGATCTGTGGGAATTATTATCCTTTTAGGCATATCATGAGGTCCCCTCTCAGGAGAGCCATTAAAGTCTTTAGGAATTTTCGTTGGATTTTCAAGTACCCATGAGAAAGAGCGATGTGAGAACAGTGGGATGAAACAATTTCAATTTGTGACTTCAACTGATTGCAGGTGCCTTCTAACAATACATATGTATATCGGATATTTCCACATGCCTGGCTCTCCCCACACTCTACCTACACTTCATCTGGTGAAAAGGGATTTTATTTTGAAGGTATAATGTGGTGTGGGTGAAGGAGCTAATAGAGGACAATAGAAGATTTCAACACCTCCTCGCACCACATGGGGTATGGGGTAAAATCCCAAACTCTTTAAAGAGGCAGTAGGGTGTGAGGACACAATAGGATGAAAGATGGTAACTTCCATTTAGACTCTCAGAAGAGGCAACACAGGAGATGCAAGATGATTAGTAGTGGGAGGGGAATATGTTTTGGGGACACAGGGGGTCTCAAAAACCTATCAAAGGATTATTTTTGTCTTTCTGCTGTTGTCAATTGGAAGAATAGGATTGTGAAAATTTGAAGGCAAATGCAGAGAGATAATTCTGGGTGAGATCATATATCACAACTGCAATGACTCAAAAGACATTAGAAGTTATATAAAAATAACTAATATTCTCTCAAGTAATAGCTACCTAAATTGTCATTCTCTTTTTCCCCGATTCACAGTACAGTCGATAGCATTCATCCCTGCTATATGTTTAATGTACTAATGGTCATAGCAGTGCCCGGCATAGAGAAAATCATGTAATAATTCGGGTGCCCAAACCATCCACTATTAATAAAGAATCATCATCTTCATCGTCATCCGCTTGACCTTTATTTCCACATCCAGCTCTGCCTGAGGCGACTGCAGCAATGGGTGGCACAAGCAGCTCATTACTATGCACATATGTGTGAACTATCACACATAATTCCTATTCAAATGAGCTTGTTCCTACACTTTTTAGGTCACTTGAAGTAAACTGTGTTACTTGTGAAACCTCTCTCAAAAATCTCTGTAGTACCGACATTGCTCCAAGATCCCACGGCTTGAATATGGGTAGGCAGACTGAGTTATAGTTTATGGAAAGATGCGCATGTATGGGCCAAGTCCACAAGCCATACAGTTGTAACCTAACTTTTTGTGTGGCTTTATATTAAAGGCATTTTTACTTTTTTTAAGATTTTTGTATAAATGGAATCATGTGACGTTTGTGCTCTATCCATATGTTTTTATGGTAATGGTAACTTGGTAAGTCATACTGACGAGATAACACTTTCTAATGGAATAGGAAATCAAAAAGTATCATAAAAGTTTGTTCTATGTCATCAAAACTCTTCATTAAAAACTAAACCAACAAATTGACTTAAGATGTAAGAAGCTGGAGCAGTCTAGGATCAAATGACTTAGTAAGTGCTTTTTTTCAAAATTATTTAATCTAAAATACATCTATTCATCATAACTGGGGACTAATCTACTACAGGGATTAAAAATGTAGGAGCGAGACAAGCAATTTTAATTAAATGTTTCATTTTCTTAGAAGGCAAAAAGACGTATATGAAACTATATAAAGATTGATAGTATAAAACTTTCTGTATAAAGTGGAGATACTTGCAACCGTATAATTACCCATCAGTTCATCAATTAACTTGGGCTGCACTTTTGAATATTTCTAAACGGCTGGAACAATATATATATATATATATCGCCTAGCAGTAATTATTTCATTCATCAGTCATTCCTAAGCCTGTCCGCTGGGAGCCAGGCAACAACGTCACATCAGATTCATTCAAATGTTGTTGGTTCTGTTCAACAAGATTTGCATATTTCATAACAATAAAGGTATAAAGTGTTTTCGGTAACTTGCCATGGAAATTGCTACTCCAAACTATATTATCATTTCATTGTCACGAGGGGACCTGGCCTTACTTTAGGATGAGTGTGCGGGTCTACGGAAAGCTTGCCACGGTGAGAGGTGGAGTCATTCCTGGCCCTGCAAGTGACTAAACTGATGGATTTCTAAAGTACAATGAAAATGTAAACTAGCCATACTCTTCCCCTATTTTAAAGCAAATGGATATGCAAAATGTACCATTCTTGTCGTTTGCTGCCAACCAGGGTTTGTAAATGCCTGCATTGTTCCCATGCTGTATACTCTATGTGGGTTTATTTATCCAAAGCACTTTGAAGAAAAGGATCATTTTTATCTTTACATAAAATAATAATAATAATTTCACAACACCTATCAACAACATAACAGAGTCCATGAAATGTAAAGGATCTACACAGGGAAAAACAAGTGCGTAAAGATTTCAGGGCTTAGAACTCAAGATTTACCATCATAACAGTAAAAGGAGCTGTTGTATGCCCAGAGCTAACACCTTGATCACTGAGCCAATCATGTGTAAAAATAGCCATTTTAATGGAACTCATTACCAGAGGGCTTACGTCAGGTTAACAGTACAAGGTGTTACTCCATTTCAGAGATAAGATGCATGCGCTGGGGGCTGGAAAATTCTAGGTTTTACATAATCCTCATTTATTGCATTTATGAAAGTATGGCTTATATTGTTTTACCTTCTTTAATGGCCAGAGAGTTAATATAAACTCTGTCTCGATTTGATAACTTTTTAAAATATCAATAAATATTTTGGGACCCTACCACTTTGACGGGTGCTATTGTTTCCCCGATGCAATGAGCAAAATGTCTATATTTTAATGGTATGAGCCAAGCATTTTTAGTCACGCATACAATTTTAGAAACCTTCTCAATTTCTTTATGAGTCAAGAAAGGATATATCTGTAAAAGACTATGCTAAATCGCTAACAAGTTAAGGCTGAGTAAAACTCTAAGAGCCTTTAGGTGTTGGAAAGCAATGATTGGTACAGTTTTACCGACCCAGAGCTGTGTCTCACAATGTGTTGTTCATTTCTCTAGCATCAAGAATGTTAAAAGGTTATAGAAAATGGTTTAAGAAAGATACTTAATGTTGTATCTTAAAAGCTAATTATTGCAGAGGAGTTTATTCCCCAAACGGAAAGTCCAATCCCAGTGAGTGTCTGCGATGAGAAGAGCTCGGCTGGCCCTGCAGACTGCATAGTTAAACCAGCAAAAGCATTCCGCATTATACAGGGCCAGGTTGGCTCTTCTTCCTGGAGAAACTTAGCAGTGTTGGTCCTTCATGAAGAATAGTGAGGTGTGGGAGCCACTATATTTTAGAATAAATACTCCACTCCAACTGCGGAAATCCCAAGTGGGCTGCAGAATACTTGGAACGACAAGATAGGACCAGCGTACAAAAGCCTGTCCCGCAATGACTTGACACTAAAGCTTAGGAGAGTGTGGGCCAAACCCTACTGTACAGCTGAGCAAGATCCTGAACTACCACATTCCTGCATTCCAGTCCCTGCATTAATAGCCCTGATCACTGTGACTCACAGAAAGTATACCAACAGGGCTCTGTGTATACAGTCACATACAGGTACAGATATTTGCTCTCTCTCTACATTGACATACAATGTAAACATATCTTGTCCTTTACACTACGTGATAGCACATACTTGTCCAGCTAACAGTAAAACAAAACATGAAATGATTCTCTTTTTGTAGAGGGAAACTAACATAATGCACATGGGCACCGGGTAATCCAACTCCTTTCCAAATGTATGTGACACAAAATGTGGCTATTTGAGCTGATGTTCACATGGCTCACGTTCACAAAGGTGGTAATGGCGCTCAAGCAACAAGAGGACACTGACTGTCCACCTCAGTAACAGCTAAGACACTGGCTGCTTAACCTACCTTCACACAATATCCATTATGATCATCAAAACTCCCCATTGCAAACTAAATAGTGTATCAGCAGCAGCAGCAGCCTACAGTTGTTTGTCACAGCAAATAACGCAACTTTTCAAGCTTTGCACCAGAATCACTTTCTGGACAGACCCTCTACAATGCCCACCTAACTACAGAATGATGCAGAAAGCCTCAAGTATGTTTGCCAAAGGAGAAGAGTTAACGACCAAACGGTGCTATACCAGGCTCGTCACCACAGTTTGCAGTGACTGCCATACCCTTCCTGTCAAGCATCTCCCTCATCGGCAGGGCCAGGGTTAAACGAACAGCAGAGGCCAGCGCAAACATTGCCGGAGATGTAAATATTGACCGAATAATTGTCACTAATTGCATTCCTTACATGAGCCAATAATGAGGGTGAAAAAGGAGGGGACCTGTTAGCTTCTATGTCAAGGATCATTACAGACAGAAAACACAGCCTGAAATAAAGGGTTCTGGAGCTCTAGATACTGTATGGGGTGTGATTCTCTATACCACCTGGCTCACGGTGCCTGGAATTTCCAACTCTACAACATAGTTGCGAAAACACAGCGTGGAATTCTGCTAAGAGCTAATGTAATGAAATGTCTTAAAATTGGGTCATAAGAGTTTTACAAGGGACTTGTAAATTGCGCAGATTGGTCAATATCTTAAAAAAACAACCAGACTTGTTTCGGCAACAGAAAAATGCAATTTCTGGATTGTGCCAAACAGATATCTTGCTATATATAGTATCTCATCCCTACAGTGCCTACTTGACACAGCAATGATCCCACAACCATGCTACTGGATATACCCATGTATATGGAATCATTCGCTACACAGTATCATTATATTTATCATAGTACATCCGTAACAGTTGTTTTTTGGACTAGTCATCCAGTGAGGGTGGAGGTAACACAGATCTAAAGGACCATCACCTTCTCCTCTACAGTGTATCTGTTTTCAAGCATCTCTTACGCCAGCATTCCTTTTTTATGAAATCTGCAGTCATTGCCATGTCTTCTTTTTCCCGCACGCCCTATTTGCATCACTCTATGCTCTGAATTGCCTCTGCCTAATTTAACACCTAATTATGTAATAAGATATTTGGTTTTGCAGTACATTTCCAACACAGCAGCAATATGATAATAAACCATTAGAAATAAGGTGACAAAATCCCTAATTGCTTAAAGATAAAGCATGCTTAAGTGACCCCCCCCTGACACAGACCCTAGGTATGACCTTGAGAGACAACCCTAAATTAGTCTGTACTTCAGACAGTGGCAAATGTCTGCTCAACGAAAGAGCTCAGACAGAAGATTACAATCAATTAACATGGTGGGATTAGGGGATCAAAATCCTGGCTGTCAGAATGCCCTACTTTGCAAAGCTCTGCAAGACTGTCTGAGAGTCAAAGGGTTAACGATGCTCTTTATATATCTTCTCTGCCTGGCTAACACAGTCCTTTAATGTAAAGGACATCTCTGGGTATGGAATGTAACAGACTGATGCTGCGAATTGTGTATAGGGTATGTATTAATTACAGATACACCGTGGCACATAGGCATTCAGTGACACACCGCTGCCTGGCCTGGTAGTTATTTGACTGCCTGCAGGAAGGTCCTGGGTTCAGCTCAACTAATGATTCCCTAAAGGAGCCTAGATGTGTACAGTACATTGCTGCAGGGAGGACAGGAGATGCAGAGACAAGTCCCCCGCCCTCTCATGTCAATCTAATACTAACTTGGCCTTCCAGCAATTCCACCTCCTCCAAAAAAAAACCCAGGGGGCCAGAACTGACTCACCTTTATTCTTCCAAACTTTTTATTTACTTTTACAGAACTTTTCTTTTTTGCTTTATTCGAGAAGTTACTGTACTGTTGCCAGTTTCCCACAGAAGTCACTAAGGATCCAATTTATCTCACAGCATATTGCATCATAAGCTGTGAGATAAACTTGTCTCTTTTCAATTCCCATGATCTTTCTTTCCTCTACTTTGTGCCTTTTCTCTGATGAAACTGTCTGTCTAAATGTCATTTTTCCGCTATGACTTATTTATTAATTTTACTTTCGCCCTGACGCTTTGCCTTTTGCCATATTCATTCCTTTGTTCTGCAATTATTTCCTTCCCTTTAGGTCTCCCACAGTGGAACTGCATTTACTGTTTTCCTCTTGCTTTCTGCCCTCCTCTCCAGCTTGATGGCACAGGCTTTGTGTTCAGGTCCCCCTAGTGGACACTGTAAACCTGAAGCGGTTCTTCCTGGTCACCTGAACTTTATCTCATTCTTTGCAATCAGGTCACATAATTACTCTGGAATATCTGATGCAGGATTAATCAATCGCAGTATCTCGGTACCATGCCATATACAGTATTCACTGTTTTTGTTGTTGCCATATGCAGACTTTTTTGTAAATGAACTGTGCTCTAAACCTAATGGATTCCAGGGTTACAAAAAATGTGAGGAAGTAAAAGAGTGGTGTATTTGTGGCTTCCCAGGAAATGAAAAGGGGGTATATGGAGAGAACGGAAGGCTTAAAGGTAAGGCAAGGTAAGGACGCTGGCTCCACTGGCGCCACAGGTCAGCGGTGATCGGGTAGTATACACTATTTCTGTCACTATGTAGGTCTCTGTTTTGATTATTTTTCACCAATAAACAGGAAGCTTTGTTCATAACCCAGCTAGAAACGGTCTTTTGTTTCCAAAGTAACCTGCAATGTGTTTAATGGCAAAAGACAGTATGAAAGTTAAACAGGAGAATCACTCCTGGGGTATAATACGGGGTCATACTGTGCACCATATTAATACTGTCGACTCTTCCCTATTAGAAAAATCAAACGCATTGTCACTGTTCAGATTACCATTGCTGGGGTTACGCAATGCAAACTTTGCTGCTATCCAGGTATTCCCAATGCCTTCTTAGATGTGTCCAAACATGAAAGGAAGAGATGGTTTGAATTTGGTTATTGAAGGGGAGTGATGGTTTGCACTTGGTTATTAGAATGGAGTGAAATACTCCGCCATCTAGCATAAAACGGAGAGACACTCACTCTGCGTGTATTCTAAGATAACAAGCTGAGGCAGATACTCTGCAGATGTGTCTGGAAATTACGAGGAAACACAAAAGAGTTCCATGCTTTATTAATCCCTTCTTGATTCTCCCCTTCCCTTTTTACTTCACCAGATACATTAAAGGTACAGAAGCCCTGTCAGCCAGAAAGCAGCCAGGAAGTCTTTAGGGAGCGGATAGGGTTAAGAAAAGGATTTATAGACTGCAAATTCAGGAGCTGATGTTGGGAGCCCTACAGGAAACTCATTAGTAGCCTGTCTGGAGGTTTGGAAGAGGTGAAAAAGAAAGCATGTAAAGCAGAGGAAAAGGTGAGGGAGAGAGGTTGAATGAGACAGCATGAAGGATGAACAGAGAGTAAATGGTGTTATGGAGATAAAAAGAGAAGAGAACACAGGAGGGGGTCAGGGATGAAGATTGTAGGAAGAGCCCAGAACGGTATAGTGGTGCAAAAAGAAAAAAAAATTAAGTTGGATTCTCTAATCAGAGGAACAGTCACATCACCTAAAAACCTGAAAAAATCCCAGTGAGAAGTGTGGAGGGAATTAGGTGACAGACTTACAGGGAGCCGGGTACAGCAGCAAAAAGCATTCTGCATAAAGCTACAAAAAGATGGGGATAGAATCTCACAAAGCAATATTGAAAAAAATGCATTTAAAAATGTGCGATAAAGGAACAAAAGAATCATTTGAAGACAGAAAAAATAGGAGATGTAATGGCAGGACTTCCTAGAAGGCAAAGAATGCCTTTTTCAGACACCTGTACTGGCCTCCTCCAGGTGAAGGTACATGACAAAGGGGAGGGCCAGGTAAAAGGACATGAGTTGGAAGGGGAGGGCCAGGTGAGAGGATATGTATGTGGGGGGCTGGGGTGGCTCTCTCTGGAAGGCTGGAAGAGGCTGGTTTATGTAAATCTCTCAAGTTCCTGACTTTCACAGCCTGAAGCTGCTCAGTTCCAGTGAGAACGTTATCAGAGGAGGTTGTGGGATCTGAGCGTTCCTGAGCTCTATGCTCTGCTGCCCCAAGTCCAGCAGCTATGAGGACAGGTATTCCAGCTTACAGAGACGTGGTTGAACACACTTGGATTTTATGACTGCCTCCTGCACGATTCAGCATTTCCCATCAAAAAATCTCTGCTGATTCCCAGAGATCCCTTCCACTCCAGGACATCAGTATATCTACAGTATATCTACATCATTGTCCCATTCAAGTTGTCCACTATTCAGAATTATTATTTTTACGCTTTACATGTGTTTACTACCCTATGGTACTGGAGGACCTTGGATTTTTTTCCTGAGCCCGAAGTCCTGTTGTCTCTAATTACATTCTCCATATCACCCCTTAATTTCTTTGGGACTGCGCAGCCGGACATCAGGGGTCGTATTAGGTAAGTGTGAAAAGGTTAAATACAAGCTGGGGTCTGTCTAACTATGAAATGAAAAATCTAGCAGTCTCTCTTATCCTGCCTTTTTTTATACCCATTTTCAACCTGGTATCCTTTCAGCTTTTTACAAATGCATTACCCTGTATTCCATATACCTCCTGCCCTACTCTCTGTACCCTACAGTGTCTCTAATGTGTCTTTACGGTGTCTTTCTCTACCACACAATCTGTATTTCATTGTAACAGACACACAGTAATCTCTTATGACAGTCTCCCTGAATGTCTTGTTGCTGCCTGTTTAAGTTCAGAGAAGTCTCATGCTTACCAGCAGTCTCTACTGTCTCACTGACTTTGCTCCAAATACAATATATATATATATATATATATATATATATATAGATAGATAGATACACACATACTTTTTAACCAATTCACAATATCTTCTCTCTTCCTGTATAATGTCTTCTTTCTTTACCATTTCTCTCCACAGTGTTTTTTCCCATTCCTTTCTCTCTCCTTCCTAGCTGTTCTCTCAATGCCTCTTTCTGCCTTTGTGCGGCTCTTTCGCAGGGATTTTTGTGTGAATTAGAGAGTATAGAGCGGTAGAGTCAGCTTGTGTGAAGCAGAGTCAGAGAAGGGGAGATACATAATGAGATTGGGTCACAATAATCAAGGTAAATTGACAGAGGTTAAGGATGAAAAAGACAGCATTTAATGGAAACAGTGGTTAACAGGAAGGAAGACAGATTCAAAAAGAAATAGCCATAGACAAAAAAAAACCAAAGGAGAATCGTACAATATAATACATTAAAAGAATCCAGTAGATGAGAGAAAGGCAGAGGCAGAGCTGGCAAGATGAAGAAAGAGAGAAACAGAGTTAACTGAAACAACATAATAGAAGCTGGAACACCTATGTACTGTATGTGGTTTTAAGCTGATTAGCGTAGTCCGCTGCATACCTTCTGGACCCTAAAGGGGTTAAAGCCCCTCAGACAGGCCTGCAAAGCATTGCTCCACATGTTCCCCATAGACATCGCTTACTTAGCATGTTAGAGACAGAGCTAAGAAGGGGCCAAGTATCAAGCTGCATCATATTTCATGGTTCTATAGAACAGACTGTTGAATTTATTTATTCAACTCTGTATAACAAGAGGTTCCGTTTATTTAACTCTATATAACAAGTTTGGTTTATTTGTGTAACTGCATACAAAAAACTAATTTATACATAACTTAAAATAACCATCTGATCAATCTAATTATGGACTGCGAACTGCTCCTTGTAATAATTTAACTCTCAATGATCCACTGCCCCGTGTATACCAAGCTACCTCACTTAATTCTTCACAAGCTTCTCCAACTATTTTTAACTCTTTATAGCATGTTGCAACACATTTATTTATCCGGCTCAATATAGCACTTGCATGCATTTATAACACTTCAATTTACTTATGAAACACTATGTTTAAACCTCTGTTAACTTACGTAATTGAATACAGAATGCCCGTCCCAAGTTACTACTCGATTCATTCCCTGAATTGCTCTGCTTGCATCACAAGAGGTTTATAGATCGAGAATTACACTGGCTTACAATGTTTCTTTTTGTGAAACAAATGTATCAAGTTTATGTGGAATTAAGACCCGTTCTAAACCAGTTCTATTAAGAGACAATTGTTGCAGATCAGCCTCATTTAAATTTCGCCATGTATGGTTTTTGCCCCCATAAGCACATTTCTTGCTGTATTACTACTTACATTCCAGTTAGGGGCAATAAAAGTCTTGTTTTTTTAAAAAAAAAAAACAAAAACACTTCTTTCAGAGCGTTTACAGACCCTCATCCCATACGTAACATGCATTTATGTACATATTGTACATCTACTATTGGCAATGCAGAAGTTTTCACGTCCGTCTTACAATTCACACTGTGAAATAACCTGTTTAACTGCACATGGCTAAGGATAGGTTGGGGGAGGGATTGGCTGCCACAGATAATGGTCTACTTATAATAACACATACTGCACACAAGCAAATCTTAATGTTTGCAAATGAGGCACCACTTTTTTTCAGACAACACGGTGACAATGACAAGATTAGAAAAGGCTTTCTTACCCCACAAATCAAATTCTACATTATACCATATTGTAAAGCAAACACTTATATTACGTAACACTAGCCCAGAGGAGATCCTCCCAATGGCCCCAATACCATACGATTCAACTGTCCTTCAACCCATGCCACTGTACATCAAGCAATGACAATGCCCTTCAAAGTTTAGGATTGACCTTCATTTAAGTAAGATTCATCTCTTCCACTTCACCACTGATAATGTCCCCAAAGCGTGTAATGAGAACCTGGCATCCAAACAGAGGCCCTGCCCGCCTTTGATTTACAAAGATGCCTAAAATAATGAGGCTGAATTCCAGTGGGTGGCAGAGCACTCTAATGAGACGCATTGCCATGTAACGTGCGAGACCGCCCTCCTATCAGTTACAGCCGCAAAGCTTGGGACTCAGTATATCTGCTTTGATGAGTGTGCACTTCGGTAACTGTAAAATAACAAAATATCAGTCAGCGTGCCAGTCCTGTTTACACTTAAGTATGGGAAGTGGAAACCATTTTGCTTCCTTTACTCATACTATAACCCTGGCTCTTCTGTATTACTGTATCCATCTTCCATTCTAAGTGCCAATCCACCTTCCCGTCATAAAAGATTCAGAAACATTCTTTTCATTCTTTTGTTCTCGTTTGTAAAGATTGGATTTATGGAATATGCTTCATGCCATTGGTGCCCAGCTTCGGGTTGTATATGATTTCTAAGAATGGGCTGGGGGCCAGATATTATTATGTAATTCACTGAAAGGTATGGGTGTCAAGGGGTGCATCAGGCCCATAGCCGGCCAACTAGGCAGCAATGCTATACATAAATGTGCATAAAACCTCTTCTTATCTATGCATGTGTGGACAGATTTAAAGCCCAATATTGATAACAATGTACCTAGTGCCATACAGCTAATGTTGTGATGCAATATATAGTCAAACGTTCTTTCAAGCTATCGCAGATTTTTGCATTGTTAGGGCTTAGCTGGAAGCGAGAGAGGAAATTAACCTCTTCTATGCCTCGCTGTGTCTCATAAGACCTTGTCTTAGCAGCAGATGCATCTCAGTGGATGCTTGCAGCCTCTGAAACACCATCTGAAACAGAATTAATTACTAGACTGTTACAGATATGTTTGTCCATTCAAAGGGATCATAGCCAGCAAAGTACTCACTTAGGGGCTTATATAGCTACTTAAAACAATAAAATATAATGCTGTATAATAACTAATAACATACAAAAGAGCTTTATGGCGCAAAAGGGGCTGTTATATGTAGCTGTAACAAGAAGCAATGTGGAGAGTTGAACAGAGTGGTTTAATGGAGCAGTAAGAGTAATTATGGCAATGGCCTCATTGAAGGTAACTATGGACTGTGGGCATACATACGGGACAATGAGATTAATTAGCATGATGGATTACATTGCACAATAAGAAATATTATCAGGATAATCATATGACATAGAACGTTATTGAGACTGTGTTATTGTGATATGCTGTAGCTACACAAGAGATTTCTGAAGGTTAAATAAAAGCAGCAGGAGGACTTTGCAAATAAACGATACTCAGAGCAATTACATATAATAAAAGGTGGACATATCAGGATATTATTAGAGTCATGAGACGATCTATAGAAAATTCACGTTTCATATAAAATGCGAAGAGTTGGAGTGCAAAATTTGTACAGAAGTGTTGGTAGTTACAGAAAGAAGTCAAACAAAGCTGTATTTGGCTCTTGGGAAGATTATTAATTGGGAATTGCAGATAAGTGTTATATGGAGTAACATTATAGAAGTCCCACTTACTAGAAAGTGAGAACCATAAAGTGTTAAATAAACACCCAGGTGAGAGCCTCTCACATTATTGTGCCATTGTACTGTATATCTGTATAATAATATGAGTTAATGAAAAGTTATAAAGTTTTACGGGGCTGCAGCAGGAGATACTGAAATCTGAGTGCGGAGGTAGAAGAGTAATAATAGTGAGGCAGACATTACTGAGAAAGGTTGTGCATCACAGCGGGTTTCTGTAAATCGGGACATTGCATGGTAGAACAAGTTACTAACAAATCAATGGGCGGGTGGGGGTTGAGGAGACGGGTGGTTGTATGCTGAACATACTGTACAATAAGTATGAGTATCCTATTCAACTTTTTGGCAAGAAAGGCAATCCAAACTAGGGACCTGATTTTGACACAAAACACAGGCAGCACAAAAACCCATATCCCTACATGTAATCTCCTCTGACTGGAGATAGATTATTATTTTTAACTCACACGGGGTGCCTGCCTAAAACAATACTGCAGAGAACCTCTGATGAAGGCAAGCGCTCTCAAAATATCAAACAACCTTCTCGACCCACAGCCCATAGAAACAGCCACTTGATCCTATTAACACTACCAAGGGGATGAGGCAACCATTTATTTGTAGTTAAGAAAGCAAGTAAAAGTGTAACATGATATAAAATACACAAAGAGCATACAATATGGTCTTAAACTGACATTAACGTTTAAAGTGAAATGGAGTTGATACAAAAAAGGCACAATGTGCTATCAGTACAGTTGTAATCAGTCTTACTTAGAAGCACATACAGCTCTAACTACATCTGCATGTGCACAAAGTTCCACCCGTCGGTCTAATTCATGTAGATCTAGTCCAAGGGATTATTTTTATGGGGTTAATCAATACATCAATACCTTTTTTTTCCTTCAAAAAAACAGTCAATGGTATTTGACAGATAACAGCTTTAAATGCGGTATTTCTTAGAAAAGACGGTTAAGTGCTTGGAAAATCATAGAAAAGACTTCTCCAAACTACACTGAAGACAGAAATATTTTGTGTACTAAATTAGAGCGCTAATGATCACTGGTAATATCTCACATAGAATCATGTGTCTAGTTAATTAATAATTAAGAGATAACTGGCAAAGAGGGATGCTAATATAGCATGCCGTTTATAAAAACTAAATATATCACAAGTCATTTATACCTTGAAGAGGCATTGCAGAAAGTTTAAAATAAAATGCAATTAAATGACGGGCATTTTTTTTCACAAAAGAATTACATCAAGAAGACGTGCTTTAGAGTTGGAACATGGCAGATACCGCGGTTATTTGCATTGCCGGGGAACTCTTTATCACAAAGGACCAATAAAAACAATTGGCAGACTAGGTGGGCCAACTGGTTTTTATCAAGGGTTATTATCTATGTTTCTTTGTTGTAACTATGTGTGCAGACAATGCACATACAAAGACTGGATTCCACCTCCTACTGGCTATGCCATTCTATCTACCTCACCCCACGGCAGATATCCCGGCTCCAGGAAAGCTTATTCCCAGTCTATTCCATGAACTTGCATCAAAAAAGCTCCTACTTTGCTTGTTTCTATATAGACAGACAGGCACTCTCTAGTTGCCCTTTATAATGAAATACTTTGATGGCCAGCTGCTTGCCCTACCAAAGACTGTTTCTACAGAGCACTTAATTTATGAATCTCAAATGTATCTATGAAATCCAAGTAATTTTCACAATGAAATATATAGAGAGAGGTCGCCAACAGAAAGACTGCTGCTGGACCACATTTGCTAAGATTGTAACATAGACACTGGGCATAGACTGACTGAGAATCATGGGGTAACTCAACAAATACTGCCCTGTAGGAAGCAATTTAAACTCAACTATGATACCACGGCCGATATACAGCATCTAGATCGCTGCTATATAGCAAATAACCCTCTTCTTAAGCCTGTGAAATGCACAGACCCCAAGCCCGCACAAGAAAGTTTAATACGTCAGCTACCAGTTGGGATGGCAGTCTCCACTCTCGTCACCACCCAACCTTCCAAAGGTCTGATTAGCCAAAATCTAAAGAGCGATACACATTTTTACTCTTAATTTATGCCTTTCCAGAAAACAGACTTTTTTCTATTGTCATTCCAGCTCCTTTAAGTCAACAAAGCAGTGCCTGGATTCACCAGTGAAATATTAGCCAATGATTTCCTTCTCCTTTTCAATGTTAATTATTACCAGCTCGACTGGATGCCTTTCACAAAACACATTCTTAACTCTATTCAAATGCCAAAAACAAAGGGTTAACCATACGTCTTAGACAGTATATAACCTTGAGGTACAATGTCTTATTGCATAGTCAGAAAGCTCTCTGGTTCTGTATTTGTTGTACACCAAGGCCTCGGTAATCACGCTCTCCAGGTCCACATTTAAATGCAAATTGTGCGACCTGAAGTCCTGCCCTTCGGTTTGTATTTCCAATGAATTCCAAGATAAGTAGCGTTGTTTTCATTTCAAACGTTTTCGAGGGTGTGTAATCACACTGTCGCTAGTTCTGTTATTTGTAATGCATTATGGACCCTGTAGCCCTGGGTGTTTATACACAATGCACCCCAGCCTTTTTATGAATGTGAAGTAGTGGTATTTGAAATGGCTTCTGCTCTTTGTAATAGTCTCTCTTGTTCATTATTTCCATTAAATAGTCAATTTCTAGTCTCCTTCCAGTATATTGTGGACCATTTCCAACATTCTGAATTGGATCCTAAATATCATGAATTAATTAAAATTAATTAAAAAAAATATTTGCCCATAGATGTTTTTAGAACACTCATTTTTTATTTATCATATTTTCACACATCATTGACATACAGTCCATTTTTACTGCATACAAGACCAACCAATCATATCTGATTATAAATGTCATACAAAATAATAATTAATGAAAAATGTATAAAACATCCCTCACAATCATGCTCAGCTCAAGTCCACGCATGTTCCCACTTTTCAGCAGGGTTGGGTTTATTCGCGTAATGGAAAAAGCTAATATATACAGATAGGGGCTTGAGTTACAAGATGGGACCGAGGTGGTTTAGCTGGTCACAACTTCTGGTTAAGACAAAAGGTCTTTTGGTTTGATTATTTTATTGGCCAATTTTTGAAAAGATTAGTTAATTTGAAACTGTAAGGTATGTATCTTGTAGGGGGACTGTGTATAACTTCTTTATATGTTATGTATTCAAAAACGATTGGGAATAAAAAGAGGTTTATACAAAAAATCTACATTAATTGCCAAACTTGTTCATGTTTTAGCTCCCTTGTTAGTTGGCTCAGTCATAGTAAGAGTGTTCCAGAACCTGACATACGAGTCCTTGTGAGGTTGGGATGAACATAGTACGGCGTAAAAACTATGCAACAAGCTCAGCAACTTGAGCTTCCTAATTATTTAAGAACAAGAAATACGGTCTTGTTCAACGTCTGAGCTTCCTGGGCACTTCCACTGCGTGAATGGCCACATTGATAACCTTTGTTAGATTTAAGTGTCTAGAAAATGATATTCTCCTGATATTTCAGGTGTTCTGAGTATAAGGCTTGGACCATTTGTATATAAATATAAAACAAAGCACTTCCACATCGCTAACCCGTGTTATTAAAACCTTCTGTGACTTGTTACTGTGCGTGTAATTAAACCGCTCTGTTCTCTGTCCACACTGTTGCATTATACCGCCTTTTGTCCAGAGAATTGTTACATGACTTTGTCAGTATGATCAGTTGCTTTGTGTCTTTTTCTAATGATCTGTGTATAGCTGTATCACTTTGCACTTAGTTGCCGACCACAGGTACAGGGCAGGGGGGTTAAGTGCCACATATCATGTATACTGTATCAGGACTGTTACATCTTTGTTCAATGTATGTTGCCCCCCCAGTGAAAGGTGACACTCCAAACTCAGCACTCAACCCTGCGCTGAATAATTCAAGAGGCAGCACTAAAACAGGCCATGGAGACGAAAATATAGGCTGAAATTCTAACCCAGTTCTGCCGACATTTCATTTCCTATTCCTACAAAACTGCACAGCTCAAAAAATCCACCTTCCACGTTCAAAAAGTCAAATTTCCAGCAAATGTATACTTCAAAACTTCAAAATCCATGAGCAGGTTTTGGTGGGCTTACAGTATACTTAAAATGTACTAATTCCCAGCACTGAACATGCCACATATCACATAGTCTACACTTAAAAGTGTACAATGTTCACACACATACATAATACACACTGCCAGAAATCGACAAGCCACACACACAGTTGCCAATATTCCTAACTAACGGCCATTTTTGAGACGCAGGGCACTCAGCCCATCTAACTGTTGGAATTATCTGCATTCAGTTCTGGGTGTAAACGTCACCCTCAGAACCCCCTCTGCTACTCAAGCTCTGTAATAGGCGCGCGCATGCACGCTGTCTGCTCCTTACACACACAGCTCTGTCACCGCCGCTCCCCTCTGTCAGGCTCTGGGTTTCCTGGCCTCACAGGACGCTGGAAAAGAAAACATTACGTCCGAGCCACAGGGGACTTTTCTATGCCCTATGTTCTCTCACTCTTACTCAATCACCTCGGCTCCGGACTTTAGAATTCTGCTCTAAGCTTCTCCGTCTCCGTCTCTTGATTCAAACATCCTCGTCTCTGTCTTTTACTCACTTCTATCTCAGTGTTGCACTAATATTTACCCTTTTCAAATTACCTTTGCCTTGCACCCAACTCTCCTGGTTTCCTTTCCACTACTCTCCTTAATCTGCCAATCTTTCATCCCCTCACTCCTCCCCCCAACTTTCCATCTCTTCCCCTCGCCTTCCCTTTCAGACTAATGTTTACTTTAGCTAAGAATTTCAATATGTTTCAAACATAATATGAAGGGGTGAAAGAGAAGGGGGGGTACGACTGGCGAGGAGAGAAAAAAGTGGGGATGAAGGGGAGAAAAGGAGTAGAGATACGGCAAGACAATGCCTGGGAGTCGATGATAAGCATGCATTCCCAGAAAGCTCTGCGTGGGCATTGCCACAATTGTTGCTGATTTCTGGTTTATTTTACACAATTTGTTTGTAAACAATAGAAGTTTGTATATGATACATCATCCAACGAAAGGGTAACCAGGTGCAATACCCAGTCCAGCTCTAGTCCTTGAGCCTGAGGAGCTAAAATATATAATGACTTTCTTGAGGTTAAATGCAGCTTTTGTGAGAATCGACCCACCATTCCTTGCTTTTGCCTAACTGCGGGCGGCAGACACTGTTTTAACCAAACTGAGCTAATGGAAACATACACAGGAACTCTGACACCAGGAAACCGATTAACCCATCTAATCTGTCCATCTTCCTACCTACCCCAAAGAAAACATTTTTTTGTGGACAGCTTTCCCGTTATCACAGGCAATTTGTGGCTCCTTAAATAAGCAATAGCAAGGCAGCCTTTTTGGAATAAATGGGTATACACTGCATTCAACAAGGCCTTAAAGAGTTACGCGATGAAGGTCATGATGCTCATTTCCACTGAGGGTAAGGGGTACAATATTTGTACAAGTACAAGCAGCAAGGGGTTTATTCACATACGTGTGCTAACAGATAAGTATTGTTTTTGGCACATAAATCATTTTACTGCAAATGACCAGAATAGAATCATCTGAAAGAGAAGCTCTCCAGATTTAAAAGGACATTCTAGTCTACATATTGTTTGACATGCTGCTTTATAATGGGCTCCAGTGCATTTCCCATACAAACATATATATACGTATTCTTTTTCTGTCATATTTCTCATCCCCGCTCTGAATTTAGCGCTGCAGGCACCATACTCTGCACACTGAGCTGTACTATGGCTGCCGCTTCAATACAATCAGAGAGGGGAAAATGGAAAGTGAGAGCTTCGTAGAAGAGAAAACATGATTTTTATGATGAATATGGGCTGGAGTGTTCCTTTAATCCTATACTACCCATCCATACACTTTACCCCTAATTATCCACATACAGAAAGCACAACCTGCTATTGCTGCACTACAACTCACATCACTCAGAGATGGAAATCAGGTTCAAATAAAAATGGTAGTTTATAGTTAGTAGCAAACAATATGATTTAAACTCCCCAGCTTTTTGCTCCTGCAGACTCTGACTCTCTTGACAGACAGCCTTCCTCAGTTGCCAGTCCCTTACTCTCTTTCTACAGCATATATATATATAATATATATATATATATATATATATATATATAATATATATATATACACATACATATATTTCCTGTTTCCTTGCCACCTCTAGTCATATGGTCCAAGTTGACAGCCATGTCCAATTCATTGTTCTTCAAGCGCTTTGTATTACCGCCTGGTAAGCCATTTTTATCCCATTACAACTCTCCATCCCAACCACTCTTTCTATCATACGATTTGTCTCCTGTTTAACATCTCCTCCTTTATAACCACTTTTCATTTCTTGGTCATTTTATCTCTCAGTGCCCCACTGTTTCCTTGCCTAATAGATATATCTATTTATTCTTCCAATTTCACGGCGCCCTTTCCCACTCTCTTTTTCTACCTGGTATAAAAGATCCCTTTGAAAATACCGTAATTTAACCGGCAGCTAAAATAATAAATAAAAGAAAGATCTTTTGTAAAACCAAAGAGCTCTGGGTAAAAATAACCTCTTTTCTTGAATACACGGCAGGACTTTGTCTGAAACCGCTTGCGTCCAAAAGGAACTTGCAAAATATGGATAATTGTTGCATTTGCAGGATGGAAGCCCAACTACAAGGGGTTTAAACATAAATGCACACACATATGCGCTTAATTTTGGCAATGAGCATCAGAGATAAAGGAAGGGAGGCAAGGAACGGGAATAGCGGCGGGTAGACATTGTTTGTTTTTGTATTGGCTAATTTCTGTCACTCTTGGTAACCGCGTGGCCGGTTCTCAGGAAAACCAAAGCAAACATTAAGAGAAAAAAATGTTCGGATATTGTGCATCTACTGCACGTGCTGCTGCAAATAGGATTTCTTTATTCATGTAATCCCTGCTGTGATCTCTCCGTTAATGGGGAGCTTACTGGCTAATATGATAAAGAACGAATCCTATAAAGTGGGACTGTGTTTTGCAGGAGGCACAGAAACCAGGGCTATCAAGTATTTCTTAACTATAAAATAACATACATGACGTATGTATGCATATACATTTTATAAGTAAATGTGCATGAATAACTAGACTGACACTGAGAGAAAACATAGCTAGAAAGGAAAGAGATCTATAATTTGCGAAACAAGGTAAGGAAACTTGCAAATGCTGCAGGAGGTGGATGTTAGGCAGACTGCAAAAACAGCCAATGAGAGACTGTGTATGTAATATAAGATATAAAATCCCAGTTTATAGGGTTTGTATGTCAGATTGTCAAGCAGCATGTGAGTCATTTTGCAGAATTAATGCAAACAAGTTCCCTCTCACACTCACAGGAGTCAGGAGAAAATCCCAGTTATCAGAAGGTGATTTTGCTAAATAAAACACAGGAACCCCCGGCACCTCAGCGGGGTTGCGCCTGAAGCTACGTTTCATACGATGCAAGCTGATTAATTTGCTGTAAATAGATGTGGCCCCACTAAGTGGCCTTTCAGTTATCCTCGATTGCCCTACAAAGATAAATAACTGCATTATTGTCGTGATAAAGCGTTGAAATGGAAAGCAAAAGACTGTCCCAAATTCAAGGCAAGTTCCCTTTAACCACCGAAACAGGACAGATGGCCATCCTGGTAGGGAGGCTGATGCCTGCTAACTGCACATTTTTCCTCTGGTCCTCTGCCAGCTCTGTCTGCGCATTCTACATCTTCTGCAGACAACAGGTTTAGCAGTAGGGGTGTCTATAAGAATTTCTCTAATTATCACTTGCACACATTGCTTTGGAGTCAGCGTTACTGCTTTAGATGAGATCCTTTTCCAACAAAAACATATTTTAGAGGGGAAAATAAATCTAGAGGAAGAGGTTGTGACCTGAAGCTGGAGACTGGCAGTAAAATTAGGATTTACTGAAATGTTAGTATGTTTATAGCAGAAAGCCTGGCCAAAATTGGAAGAAGCAAACTGGTAAATATGCTGCACGCTAAAGAATGCCACAGCAGGCCAAGTGCTTAATAGCTGCCCCCCGTTCTTCGCATATCAAACATACCAGTTATATGTTGTGACAAGGAATAACATGACCATGTTTCTGTTTTGACAGGATCCCCGGTTCCCCCCGCTCTATACACAATGTACTTCCAGGACCCTGCATTTTGGGCCTGCTTCCTGCTAACCTTCTGCTGCACCATCGCAAGAGAAACCTCGCCTCCCGCTCCCCGTGTTCAGCTCTCCTTTCGAGGTAAGAATGCTTCGATTAAAACAATTCATATAACCAAAATCTGCAAAAAATATTGTGACCATATCAATGATTTAAGAGAATACTGGATTAGCTGTGTGAGTTGTGATCATTTCTCGGCTGCTGAAAAACTTGTTCCAGGAGGATTATGAAGGAAAGTAACAGGAAGAAAGGAAATGGGGGGTCAGTGCAATCAATACATGTTATAAAATCAAGAGAGGGTCCTGTGATTACACAGCTAAACCTTATACTATCAGAAACGGCTATTCGCCTTTCTAGATATTCTATTACAAGAAGTTAACTGATATACCTCACCATTACCGTAATTTAACCGCGTGCCATCATTCTTCTCTATTGTATCATTCTGTAGGGACTACCTGGTTTACAGCGGAGTTTCACTCTCTCCTGTTAGAGACCAAAATATGTTTAACAGATGCAGGGGTGTTGTTTCAGTATGCTTTCAGTACGCTAGCGGGTGTACACATATTGGCAAAATTCTGTTGATGATTGCTACTAATGATAAATGCTGTGAAATGTTGATACAAGTGGCGCTTGCTCTAAAATCTGGGTGTTAGTAGCACTTGTTTATAAAGCACTGTAAGTGGTACAGGCCTGGAAAGAACTATATTAGTGATATTTTACTGGAATGTCCTAAAAATCTAGGAGCTACAGCTTTGTAGATCATTTAATATTCATCTCTATCGGTCCACCTCTTTTTCTGCTTGGCTCCTAGTTTAACAAATCATGAATGCAAAGAACACTTCACTCTTCATTCTAGCTCACTCATTTCATTCACTCTTTCTCTACTCCCTCTCTGTTCAAATCTCTTACTCCCTGTTCATCCAAACATAATTCACTACCTCACTTCTTTGTATTAATATACTTATGTCACCATCCCTTGGTTCCTCTCCCGTCTCTGGTTGTCTTTATTTCTTTTTTTCTTGTTTCCTTTTCATATTCTCCCCAATAAAGAGTCAGTGTACATAGTCCCCTGGCTCCCTGCCTCCAGGTTTGTTATGACGAGGTGTTAAAGAGACTGTTAATTCTTTCCATCTTTATTTTTTTTTTCTTTCCTCTCTCGCCTTCCCCTGCCCCCCTCAACTGTATACTTTTAATACCCCCTCCTCTCTTTTTCTCCTACTCCTATCCACCTCTCTACCTTGCCTCCCCCTTCTCCTGTAATGACTGAGTGTAGGGGGTCCCCTGACAGCCGCAGTACAAGCAGTTATAATTATCTGCCAATCTCAGGGCTTTCTCTCTCCCACTAAGAGCTGCCTGTGGCTCACCAGCCTCCCCAACCTGATATTAAGCAAATTAAGCACTCTCCCTCCTCCCTGTCTTATTCCCTCTGCTGTCTCATACTTTCATTAGTTCTCTGACTATACTGTTCATTCTTGCTTTGCCTTGCTAGTTATATGTATAGCTCTGGCCTCCCTATATTATATATATATATATAATACCTTGCATTGTATGTACTATAGGCTTATGTATGTACTGTAGACTTCCATCAGTCTGTAACCATATATTTTCGGTAAATATAATCCCCTTTTTCTTACATACTACATACTTTCCTGGGTTTGCTGTTTCCTGGGAAGAAGTTATTCCGTTATTCATTGCTTTTACCCATATACTATTCATAAATACTGCCCTTTCACTCTGTAACACACATCTGCCACCACTCTCCTTCCTCAGTTTTTAGCTATATTTATTCACTTTTGCCACACATATAAGTCTACCTATCAAACGGCTACAGGCAATTCTGTGACTATGGTAATGGTAATATAACCCTAGAGGTAACGTTACGAATGGTCAAATGAAAAGGCGGTACTCTATGTGCATGGTGTGATTTTCCAAGAAGTAATATTCTGCATTTTGCATGATGTTCCTATGCATAATGTTGAACATATGGTGTAATATTTCCAGTATTAATACCCTGTCTGTATAATATTCCTAAGGTAGTATTCTGCACATTGCCAATAATTCCTAGCAGTAATATTGTGCAAGCTTTAATACTCCTAGAGGTAATATGCTGCAAGTTGTGTAGGATTCTGGGTGGTAATTCTGAGCACAGAGTTTAATATTCTGAGAGGTGATATGCTGCATATTGCATGAGATTCCTAGCAATAAATGTGTGCTCTTATTCCTAGAAGTAATAAGCTGCATGTTACGTAATATTCCTAGCTGTAATTCTGTGCATATGGTTTAACATTTCTAGAGACATTTCTAATACCCTGTATGTTGCATAGGATTCCTAGTGGTAATTCTTTGCATATGGTTTATTATTCCTAGAGGTAATATGCTGCATGTTGCGTAATGATCGTAGCTGTAACTCTGTGCATATGGTTCAATATTCCTAGAGGTAATATACGGATTGTTGCATAATATTTCTAAAATGGAATGTTGTTTTAAAATATCAATATACTTTGTATACGGTGTTACGTCATTGCATACACCATAAGAACACTCTATAAGACAAGTCATGATAATAGAAGTAACACTATACACTTGATGAAATAGTCCTGGAGATTTCTTAAAACACTAAAAGGTACTATTTGGTATGTGCAGTAATTTAGGGATTTGCAGTATATATCACATGTAGAGAGTAAAATAAGGCTTTATATAAAATGCCTAAGGGGTCTGAGACGAACTATAAACATTTCTAATCCAGAATATCAACTTCCAAACAGTAAAATAATAAAGGCAATCTACATTGTTTGGAGGGGGTGGGGGTTAATAAATATAATTTACAAAAATGCAGGGAAGCCATCTTTCTGATGATCAATATTTTCAGTTTTGATTAAATAATGTACAGTGTTTTTTGTAATATATATTTGCCTACATATTCTATGTATTTGAGTAATCTACTAGGCAAAGTATGAAACAATATAAAGATTTCACATCTATAAATGTAATATAACAGAGGGGGTAACCAAGTACGCAAAAACATTAGAAGCAACATATATATATATATATATATACCAGATAGACACAATGACTCGATTCAATGACCTCCTCTCATCCATAATTGGTGTTAATAGTGTTAATAGTGAAAACACCCTGTCCTAACCCTAAACAGCAATCATAGACTGCAATTGTGAAAAAAAAAGCTAATTTGAAGTCAACAGAAAACATCTTCTATTAAGAAATTTAGTTAGCACAATTTCGAAGGCAATAAGTGCCTGGTGTTAAACTGCTTGTGATGATTCTGTACATGTGGCACCATATTCAATGAGAACACAATGGCTATTACAAAATATTCCAAGAGCATGGACACATCGCTCACAAGCTAATACACCGTTTCTACATGTTTTCAATAAGCTTGCCATATTTTAAGTACCGGTAATATGCCACACACGCTTCCTTTCTTAATAATCCCCATCATCTCTTAACACACTCCTTTCATTCTCTTTTCTCTGCTCTTTAAATCATTTTTTCTCAAATTCATTTGTTTAGCAACGTCTCCCCCATTTTATCAATCCCTTGTCTTGCTTCCACGACTTTCCTATCACTCTTAAACAGCTTCCCTATTTCCCATTTTCGAAGCAATTGGCTTCCATTATTGTCTTTATCCTGCTCTTATTCATTCACCTTTCGCTAGGTCTCTTTTTTTCTCACAATGGTGGTTTCTCCTGTTTCTATGTTGTTGCCATTCCCTTTTAAAGAATCTTTACCCCTTTCCTCCTGACGCCTGTCCCCCCTCCCATCGCTTCCACACACCTCCCTGGCACTGTATACCACCCCAGACCCAGTCAGGTGTCTCACTCCGCCAGGAGATGTCCCAGTGAGAGTTTATTGACTATAAACATTGTAATGTCATTTACATGTTAATTATCTCCCGAGCATTACAAGACCATAATTAGAGGCTAATTGACGCAGACACGATGTAATGGATTTTCTTGGCACACTGATTTCCTAGGGGTACCAGAAAAACAAGGAGGAGCCCGTACCAGTCCTTGTTAACTACCTCTCTGCCAGTTGGGTATATCAGTATAATTTATCCAGAGTTAAATAAAAAAGTGAAGGTGAACACCAATAGACAATGTATGAAACTGTGGCTCTTGTCCTGTCAAATGCCTTTGTGATTAATATCAGAGGCCTTCCATTACTCATAATAATATGTAATTACACTGTACCGTGATTTATTCAACAAAAAGCCAAAACTGAGAAGCCATGTGTGAAAAACTAAGCATGTTAAGTATTTGAGTTTCATGACAGTACAATTAGAAAAAGACTGAACAAGTAAGGTTTGTTTGAAAAGGGTTGCCAGGTGAACTTTCATTTTTTTTCTCTAAATCATCAAAAGAACTCAGATGGCTCTTCGCTGTATGGGGATCTTCCCTCCTCCAGCAAGCGAATTTAAAACTATGCTGCCTCTAGAGACAATTGAATAGCTGCCAATGTAGATATCTATAAAAAAAGTAATATTACCTATGAAAGTTAATGTCGTGTAATTGATGTGTGCTCACTTAATCAGGCAGCTTCACAGAGCTTAGATGTGTTTTATAGATATTAACAACACTGCACATAAGATAATAATAGATTACAGGAAACAGTAAATGGCTACAACTTGCAAGGCATGCAATCAATCACTCACTAGCATTTAAATTACAATCTTAGTACTCAGATGGACCCCTTATAGAGTAGAACTCTCAAGGTAGTATTGGACATGTACACAGTTCTGTTGTGTATACACTATTGTAAACATAACATGTAGCAAGCGCTACACACATTCTCGGTTAGCAAACCAGCCTCTTACATTTTACTGCCCCTGGGAGGGTCAACACCTGGTCAGAGGTTAGAATTTTGTCTTATCTACGTCCATCATTCACAAATTTGCTTAATTTTCTGACCATATAAATGTGGCTGTGTGGGGTGGGAGTGACAGCTGTCAGTCATTGTTCTGCAAATCACTGCCCTCGCTATTGTGTGTCTTCACCCCTCTATTTGAAGGAGTGAGACTTGGGGGAGGGGTTAACTGAGTGGGTGTCTCCCATCTGTCAGAGTCTGACACTAACATTGTATTGTGGGGTTGGAGGCCAGTTCCTTCGTTTGAGGTGGCGAGACGTTAGTATCTTGGTATAAATGACTTCGTCACGGGGTGACCCCTAAGAATATTGGTATTGAAATGTAGGTAATCCTTTTTCGAATAATATTAGCATATAATTACTTTATCGCTTGTTCCAAAAAGCAATGCCAAGGGCAGGGAGATATCTTGCTGTTAATGGCAGACAGTTGCCATTCTGTCCCTTGCAGCTTTTGTCTGTGGTATAATAGAGGTTGTTAAAGGTCAAAAGGAGCAGCAGCGCTTAAATGCACACATGCTTGTTTGTAAAAATAGGTCAGCCAACAAAGTATTTATTCAGTTAATACTGTAGCAACAACTCCTCTTTTAGTAACCTTTTCATAACTCCCATTGCCCATTGGAACTTGGCTGTGTTGCCTTGTGGTTCACCTGGTTATGCTGACGTGTTAGGTTACTGATGTACGAAAGGTCTGCTCAGCTGTGTATGGAAATGGGCTGGAGGTGCGCTGTGGTATATAAATGATGATGTTTATTTAAGGTTCTTGTGAAGGATCAGATCTCCTCTCCTGCTGTGTGAGGTCAGAGCGCTACAATGGTGACTCGTTTTCACCGGAAAAAGTGTTCAATCAGCCGAGACGCAGCCATAATGACTAACCCAGATCTGCCTTCATTCTTCCGCTGCCAGATCATCAGCAGGGGCCACTTTCTGGCTACCACTTTATTGCTCTTGACCAAAACAAAATTACAAATGATTGTGGAGTACATCTGAAAAAACACAGATCTACATTCTGCAATTTCCTGAGCACTGCCACTATTCCTGCATCTCCTTAAAACCCCTTCACAAAAGCTTCTATACACATGTAATGTAGCAGAGATTGCTTTCCACCTGCATACAAACATCTCTGCTACTCCTAAACCACATCCCATGATGGTGCTTCCTGTGAGTTAACATTCACTCATCCCCTGCTAGAGACTGCATGTAAAACCCTTACCCAGATAGAACTCCTTGGTGCAATCCATCCTCCTTTTGTATACACAATACAGACACAACCAGCTAGTCATACGGCACAGTAAACACAACCCATCAATGCTTCTACAGCTGTTAATACACTGGTCCTGGCAGTGCCCTCTACCACCTACACACACAGCAGCAGACAGTACCCTCTTTTACACTTTAGGCATAACCAGTGTATTATTCCACTCTGTATTCCATTTAGTTACAGTGTTCCATCTTTCTCTACATACAATATTTGTGACTTTTGTGTATGTGAATAACAAGACGTATCGTACGACGAGTGACAAGCTCATATTTCAGTAAGAGGAGGAGGCTTGATGAAGAGACCTAGGTTGTCAAGAAAGATCAAACTTTAATTCTACTTGGTCAATAAAGACATCATCTTGACTACTCTTTTCAAGAATCTATATCAACCCCATTTTTCTATGGAGCCTATTTGTCAGCAGCGAGAGGTTTTTTTGATTCATACGGACGTACAACTGACCTGAAACAGTGTCTTTCAGTGAAAATGTTCAACTCAATCTTGGCAACCTCTTTTTCAGGCAAAGTCAGCTGCTTTGTCTATTGCGGTGTGTACATTAGCTAGCAGTGCCACACTCCCTTTTGTAAACTGTACACTTGTCGACAACACCCTGATCTACACAGGATGGTCCTGCTAGCAAGATATTGACCCTAGCCATGTGCACATTTGCAACTGGAAAAAAGGGGCAAAGAGCGTAAATGACCCATTTCACCACTTCCCCTATCTCAGCAGGCTTAGGAAGCCATGAGCACAAACCCTGTGTTGCTTTTACTCACTGTACGGTGGTGCTCTATCTGTGCTACAAAAGAAAATTGGTTGTTTGATTTTTTATAAGATAACAAATAAAAAATTAGAACGCTCCGCATTCACTTATTACAGTGCAGAGTTTTTATTTGACTTCCGATGAGCTACCTTACAGGCACCTTACTTACTCCAAGCACCCTGCAGGATCCAAACAGGCTTCGTAGTCCAATTTACCAGCGCCCCCAACCAGACTGTAAGACAGATTTACCTGTTTCGTTGTTTCTGGGATTCCTTCCTGTCATTAATAGCTGGTACCACTAGAAAACCTGCATTCCAGGTTTCGTTTCACTTCATATGCAACCCATGTTTGCCAATTTTCTTTTCTTTAATTTACTCTCCTAATCATTTCTCCCCTTCTTATTTCCCCTTAACGTGCTTGCCTTTTTTTTTATCTCATTCTCCAATGCTCTGTCTCTCCCCCTCCCTCTCTGAGCTGATTATCTGCGAGTTTGTCCTGAAAAGATAATTACCTGCCAGTAGGGATTGTGTTTATGTGTGCGAGGGAGCGTGAGTGTGTTAATGTTTGTGTGCAAGGGAGCGTGAGTGTGTTAATCTGTGTGTGATTGAGCCTGTGCTTGGTGCTGGGAGCACGTGTGCATATGAATTTTGTCAATAGCCTATATTGTGCACAATGCTTTATCCTGAACACAGGTTTTTACCGGGGAAAGCAAACACAGCTTGCAGCACAAAAAGGTGGCCAGCGGTATACAATATGAGCCCCTGCCACCACCACCCCTGCAAAGCATGGGGATAACTATGGCTATTTACTATTGTATTCTGGTCCCAAGGATATGCCCTTTATGTTGGCACAGTATAGAAAGCATTTTTAATCATGTTATGTGCATGGTATCTGATATACAGGGACACAGATTAATTTAGGATTTCAGCAAAACGTTACCATTATATTCTAACCATTTGCTTCAATGCAAGGCACCAGAAAAAATCCTATTTGAAACAATCTACAGTTTACATGTTTTTATTTGAACTTCGCTCCTGTCATCGTTGTTTTATTGATGATGTTCGATCATGCCTGGCTTTTCCCAGCATTGCACTGATCATTACTCTATGCAAATTATCCACAGGATATCTAGCCTGCGGGCCAGCAGGTACTGTTATTAAATTATTAACCCCAGAACTTCAGTCATGTCTGGAGATGAATAATCTGTTACTGTGTTTTGGGGGTTGTGTAGTGCTGCCCCTCTCTGGTTCTCAGGGAGAAGCATATTCTGAGCCAGATTAATACTCGCTTTGGTTCTTTTCAACTAGGACAGATTTGCATTTTTACGACCATCCTGCACTCTGATCTGCACAATATGGTCCTGCAGAGTATCTAGACATCTACTTATAGCCATGCTTCATCTATTCCCCCAGCTTGTGACAAATGAAAAGACAAATTTTTGGGGTACACTTTTAGGATTTTGTCCTATCAATACAACCAACGCTAAGTTAAACAGATGGATATTTTAGCCATTACAAAGAAATAAAACCATTTTGTTTCATATTATTATGGTGATCTGGTCATCTTATTTGTTGATCATAGGTCTTGATCTCTGGGGATCAGTTTTTGTAAAGCATGACAGATCATAAATCATGTGATCCTGTCCTCCCAGTGACACTTTAGGTTGCTTTATTTTTTTGAATGCTAGTTTTGATATTGTGGAATAAAAACATGTTTTTCCAACAAAGGACACATCCTCAAAACAATAATTGCTACGCAGCCTTTGTGTACAGCTGGTTGCATCAATTTCACTGCCACCAAACTCAATGCATTTTTTATATGAGTGCAATATTTAAAAGGTAATCAAGTGACATAAATACTATAGGTGCACTGGGAACTTGTAATCCTATCCCTCCTAGATTCTGAAACTTTAATGCATTATGTCCACTGTCATGCTACTGCTTAATCTCCGGTTGCAACACGTGATGGCATTTAATCTGTGTTCTATCTTTACATGCTCATCGCATGGTCTTTGTTCCCACCCAACAGCCTCTTTCTTCAAAGTGCTCCCCAAAGGCACTGAAATGGCATTGTAGACGAGGTGATTGGGTGTGGATGATACGGCTTTCCTCTAGTTACTGCCCAGTGCAGGGAAGCCTTACAGGATTTCCTCTGCCAGTGAGTTACTCCTTCTGTACCAGATTCATCACATCTTTGTCTCACGTACAGCATGAGACAAGTGGCAATGTGATCAGCAATCAGCACAGTGGAGATGAGAGATACTGATTTAATTAACTTAGTGCAGGTCAAATATAGAAAAATAAGGGTGCAGTAACAACTTTTTAAAGGGTGAAGGAGTGGCAGAGGACTAAATAATTCTGAGTGGAGAAGTCATAGATGAGTGGTTTCTCCCTACAATGTAGTGGCTTCCTGAAAGGTCCTAAGGGTCAGTAACCTTTTCCTCCTATTGTCCATTTACAAGGATTACGGAGGGGATTAGCACTTTCAGAGCCTGTACCTACCTAACATGTGCCAAGTAACACCCATTCAATCCCCTTATCTCAGGAATCCTACTTCCCACACTGGAACAGTACTGTGTTTGAAGGATCTCAGCTTCTGAAGCGATACCCCCGGGGGTTCTAAATATTGACTTAATGCCCCTAGATCAAAAAGGTCTACAGAAGAGACTGAAGCAGAGAAAGAAATGGCCATGGGTAAAACTACTGTGTGTAACCTTTGACGTGATGGAAACAATGTTCAAAATAAAGTTATAGATACGATATATTTCAATATCTAGATGTGAAACTGTTTCCAGAAGCTGTGTGGTGACCAGGGTCAATATCATTGAAAGGGATAAACAAACAGAAATGATGCCATGTATGTAATATTGTTATTTCCTGAGTATTTGCAGGGAAGGATACTGAAGTGTTGAAATACAGGATGCCGGCACTATATTCACATAGTTTTACTTCCCAAATGGAAGACTAAATGGGTTTTCTTCCTTCCTCACTGGCTACTAATGCTCCCATTCTGACTGTTACAATTCCTGTTGACATTTGTAGGGATTATGTGTAACAAAACCTAAAGATAGATTTTAATGCTATTAAACATTGACTTGTCATGGACATTGGGTCATTCTGGGTCACAAGTTACTACTCAAACTGCTTTAAAATGTATATGAATGAATAGCTTTTGTTCCCATACTGTGATTTTGGACTATCATCCTAATCTACACGCTCTTTTATCATCGGGTTACTGACATAGAGTTTACAGAGATTTGTCACTGTACTATATCTGTCCTAGGACAGTTTTTAGAATTTGGAAATCGTATGTATATATTTGCTTAAGAACAGGTGACCTATATGGACAAAGCCACTAACTTAATCATTCTAGACTTCAGTAGGGTCATCTGATCTGATAAAAGCCTCCAAAGACTAGTGTTTAAGTAACTGATTACGGGTAAACAGACAAATCAATAGCATCCCTTCAGACTCGGGGCTTTATTCACTAGAGCAGGAGCTTGCAGAAGAGTTGTTGAACTTTCAACACTCTGATTTCACTCTGTCCTGTCAGGGGCTGGGCATGCAATGCATAGTTGAATTAGTGACATGACTTCAAAGAAATAATACGTAATTACATTTGTATCACACAGGGCCCTCCAAGCACTTACTGCATAAGAATCTCACTGAGGTTGTCAGCTAAAATAAACTCCTACTTTAAAGACTAAGCACCTCTGTTTGTGTACATAGTGCACTGATATCCCTTGTGAACACACGGCACAATCACTTAGTATTTTTTCTGCTGCAGATATACGGTAACCACCGTGGTATATTTATACACGATGAACCATTATTCCACCACTTTCATATTCGTTCCATTGTTTCTCAGGCTGGGCCATTTCATGGTCTTATGCAGCTTAAACACACTTTTCATGCAACAGTAGGTTTCAATCACTGTAATAACGTGCACAATCGCTCTCTCTATTATACAACTGTATGTATAGCTCTACTGTGTACATATTCCTGCAGTACAGATTGGGCTCCTTTATGTTCATCGTGTTCAAATTTGCAAAAGTGTCCCAGTGAAACTTTATGCAGCCAACTCCTCTGTAGCATTAGCTCATTGGAATGTGCATTTACTCCTCTCTCCGGCATGACGTTCTGACCATTTGTCTAAGGTAAACCAGGTCTGCAGCAATCCTTAGAGGATTACCGTCACCCGCAGGGTGTGCAGTCTATTACACCCATAAGTGCGGTTTGGCTTACTCACCTTTTAATGAAGCTTATTTACATACCCACATATCTATACAGTACACAACCCAATACACTATCTGCAAGTGATGTACTAAGTGTTAGCTAAGATAAAAGAAGAAGAAAAACATTCTTTGTGGAGAAAAAACCCCACCAAATTTAATAGCATTAAGGTTGATTATTATTGCTTGTTACCAGGAATGGCTATTCTTTCTGTTAAAGCTTATTTATGAAAGATGAGGTTAACATCCAGATTTTTGTCAATTCCTGAAATATCAAAATGTCATAAATAAAGGGTTAAGCTACAGTAACGCTGACACCCACCAAACCCAAAAGAGCTACCCCCACCTAGTTTAAAGAACACGATCTGCCAGGCAGGCGTCCAATGCTTCTGGGATGTCCCCTTGTTATTCTTGGCTCCAGTGACGCACATGTGACGGGTCTGTAACTTTTTAAAGCCTCGTTTCCTTCTGCTACATATTAAAAATAAAATGTTTTATGAATCACTCCATTTACTGTTCATTTCCGTTTTTACATTGGCAGCATCCCCACGCGTGAGACCATCACAGCCTCCAATTAAACTCACCTTCCCCTCCAATCCTCATCCCCCTACTCATTACTCCAGGAATTTTCTGTTGAAGTGCCAGGCTCTACATGCAGTTCGTTTTCATACTGTCCTTGTCAGTGTATGTCCAGCCATTAGTTGCTTGTGTTCTGACCTTACCAACTCCTTTTCCTGTTCTGGTTCCTTACTTTCTTTACAATGTTCAAACAAATACTCATTAATAAGAAGTAGACAGAATGGCAGAAGTATTCAGAATACTAATATCAGATTGGCTCTTTCAAAGCATAACCTACGAGGGACTACCACTGTCATAGGACTTAAAGCTGTTGTCATATGAAAACTACCAATATCATCAGCTATTATTCAAACTGGTGTTGGGTTACAATCGCAAAATCCAGGCAACAAGCAACAGGGGAGATACAATATTTAGCAAGTTTATGGAATGAAAGGTTTTCCTGCTTTGCAAAGTATTACAGGCATGTTGAACAGCCTCCCTGTTGAGGAGGTAGATAACATTGCAGTATGGGAATTCAAAAAAATGATTAAGACACAATCTAAAAGAACAAGCAGATCCAAAATACCAGTCCAGCACTCGAAGGTTAATATACATCTATATGTGTGATTTGCAACAGGCTCTGATTTCTATGAATGAGCCCTGTGTGAGTGTGACCCCCGAGAGAGGTTAAGGAAACACTTGTACTATGTGTGTGTGTGGTCTCCAGTGCACAATACTGACTTTGGTTTGGGAATGGGTGTGTAGATGCGGTGTGACTCTCCAGGTTTTACCTGTGCTGCCCATGTATAATAACTTGTTTTATATGGAGACTGCCATTGATACTTCCCGACCACATAAAATGGTTCTGTTACGTGAGTAAATATAGGTGAGCTGAAGCCTGCATTCTATGGTAGAGCTAATTGTGTATTTAAAAAAATGTTTTAAATGCTGACTTCCCTAGGTGAGGCCTTGCTGTATGCTGAGGTTTGGTGGTGGTGTTGTTTTACATTAGTAGGATGGTGTTTTGAGATCGGTAAGTTTTTGGACCTGTTTTGGTGATTCTGTGGTGGACAGGCTGGGTTCTTTATCTGTACTATAAAGGTTTAAAGCCAAGGGCTTAATTTTCTCCTCCAAAACACCAGCAACCCTACAAATCAATGGTACCATGTGCCTTGACTGGAATCAATTAATTGCATCAAAAAAAAATACCGGGTGACAGCTGCTGTCCGTAGCCAGGAAGGGCAAACATTATTTTAAGATGCTATCCTTTAAAACGGCGCTGACCATTCTACATATGCAGAATAAAGATTGAGGGAACGAAAGCTCCGTACCTGTTCTGTGCGAATACCACATGCTGCAGTAGTATGCGCATGGGATGGGGTAAATGCTGTTCAATACAGATTAAATTCCTTGTGTTATCAGATCATAAAGGGGTAATTAAGTGACACCATATACACAGCATATCTAAAAGATGTACATTAGCACTGCCAATTAGTGAACTGCTTTTGGAAGGACGATTACACTGAAGTGTTCTGTTTAATGTTCACTACTTATCTTCTTCCATATATCCTATACCACATTACTAAAATATTTAACCCATACAAAATACCCTTAGATTCATGTATTACCTTGAAGTTAAAACATGTACCTCTGCGTGCAATTGATGAATTTTCTAAATCAAAGGGGGCATTACTATACAGAGCTGCATGTTATGTTACACCACGCATTATAAATTAACCATCATAAAATATATCAAAATACACTATTTAATAACACTGGCTATTATCTTCAAATTATTACATTAAATATGTGTCACAACATATTACTACATTTTTTATTGTAGTCAAGAATTCCACCACAAGGCAACCGACTCCCTCCTCATCTCAACCTGAAATCAATGCTAAATCTATAGTTTTTTTGTCTATGGTGCAATATTGGGGTACAGTGCTAAACAGGGAGCAATCAGTAGATCAACCCATTGGTTTTCAGATGTTGCGCTGACCGCAAGCTGGGACAAGTTTTCTAACTTGGTGTTTGAACACAATCCCCACTGTATATCTCTCTAACCACTCTAACTAGACCTGCAAATAACTAACTATATCGCTAAACATTAATACGGCACTGCATGTTATTATATCAGGTATATTCCAGTGTCCTTGGCATTTGTTTGATATTATGTGAGACTTGTTTCGTACTGCTATGTGTGTTGTTTTGTTTTTACATTTTTTGCTGTAGCTGTGACTAAAAGTAGTTAGCAACACTTTGAACATTTTCCACTAGCACTCGATCAGGAGTGTTATATGCACTATGGGGTATACTGAAATACTGCACATTATCCATGGGACAGTTGCTCCATTCCTGTGAAAACATCTCAGAACACTGCTCCCTTCCCAGTCAAGGGATATTCTTCCCTCTCCAATTCCTAATTAGCGACTCTAGGTCTGGGATCTGTAATTACAGTTGGACAGACAGGGGCCAGAGGCAACTTCAAAGACCAGCATCAATCCTCTAGAAGGCAGAGTATAAGTCGGAACATCACCCCCTGCTTGGGGATCAGTTCTCACCCCACTGTCATTTGGAGACTCCATCATATCCAAGTTATGGGGCTCGTCCTCTTGGAGAACAAATGTTCGCTATTATTTAGTGGGCATGGAGTTTGTTCTGAAAACAGCATGACGCACAGAAGTCATAGAAGCTGAAATGGGGAGGGATTATATACAGATCAATCCGTCAGTTTTTCCAAAATCCACTTATAGCAAAATGGCAAGTAAACAAAACCTTTCATGTGGTTGATGTTTGCAGTATTCCCGATGCTCACGGTAAGCCATGTGTTATCAGTAAGGTGTTTTGTTTTTGTGATCCAAACTGACCAGAGTGATTCACAAATGTTCACTATAACATGTTGGGTTCAAGTCAATCCCTTGGATTACTCTTTCTGAGTAGCGATCACTCTTGCTGAGTAGCGATCACTCTTGCTGAGTAGCGATCTCTTTCTGAGTAGCGATCACTCTTGCTGAGTAGCGATCACTCTTGCTGAGTAGCGATCACTCTTTCTGAGTAGCGATCACTCTTGCTGAGTAGCGATCACTCGCTCGGATATCCCATGTTCTGGGTACCGCACATAAAAGGAGTTTTCCCATCTCTTCTTGATCAGAGAAAGTACAGCATCCCCCCACCAGCCCAAACATTTTTGCAACCTCTCCTCCTCATTTCAGTTTGTCTCATCTTGGAATTTGACCTGCTTTGAAGTCAACCTAGTCCTTTAACCCTTTAAGTCCTGAAAAATAGCTATGTTCATTTGTCAGCGTGTAGGAGCTCCGTGGGGTTTTTGAACAGTTAAATGACCTGATGTTCATATGCTGATATTTTGCCTTATCGGTTAAATGTTTACTCTCCCTTTCATTCCTGTGTATTCCTGTTTTTAATGCGGTTTGAACTTATAGAATTTCATGCTTAGATATGTAATGCAAGACTCTTCAAATAGGTCTACTGGAACAAAGGTCTCTGTATCCACTGGCCGCCATTCCATAGCCTTCTAGTGGAGATGGCCGGGCACTAATGATATGAGACAGTTCAAGAATGCCTGGGAAGGTCACATGGCAATGAACATGGAAGTTGTGTATTCTAAAATGGAATAATGGCAGAGTAGCTGGGCCAGTAGTTTCTTTTTTTTTTATTTACCTCCCTGCATTTATGGAAAGAAAAATCTACAATTTACATTCAAATATAATTCTCATCCAGAGTCTGTAAAGCAGATTAAGACGTTTGATAATAGACACAGCGTTATACAAGACATAAATGTAATGTGGTATCTTATGAAATGAATAGATTGTCAGCTCGAAAGAGCATGGCCTCTTCTCCTTCTTTACAAGTATGTTATTTTGTGCATTATTGTTAAATTACTAGACTCTTAATTAATGTTATTGTTAATTATGCATTCTCTCCTTATTACAATAGCGCTAAAGAGACTGCTGGAGCTCTTTCATTAAAATGTATTAATAATAGCAGAGTGCACAGTTGTGAAAACTCACAAACTGCTATATAAGTTCACATGTGGCAGTATGTATAAATTCAATTGCAGAACTGAACCAGGATTAGAAGCAAGGGTTAAATCCAGATTTCTCTGCTGCTGCCAAATTTTGAAAGCGATATTCTCCAGTTTTGCTTTTCCAAAAAAAATCAGAAAACAGGTTCAGCTGTTTTTGATGGTGTAGAAAAAACACACTAAATTGATTATAGCAGTTCAATTTGCCAAAGACATCCAGAACATATAACGAGCTCTAACACATGACAGGACAATTCCCATGATCCTATCAGGTTGGCAAGAGCACATGTAAGACTTAGTTTATAGAAGCTGGTATGCAAGAGGTTGTCTATCACTGTTTTTAATCCCTTAATTGTCTAATTATATGTAGAGCGTTAATGTCTATGCATTTCTGTTTACGAAAATATTCTGTGTCACCTTTTTTAACCATCTACTGCAATCCCTGCAACCTGTCTGTTTAAAATGTATACATGGTTTCTCATGTATAGAAACTTTTACATCTTTTATAACGGCCATGTATGTTACGCACTGCAGGACATGGGTGGGATAATTGGGGAAGGATCAGGGCTATCAGTGCCCCCGGCATCTACATGACATCATCCTGCCGCAGCTGTCGTGGGCTTGCTGCCCCTTCACACTTCTAATGAAGATGTTTTGGGATGTCTGGCGGCCCCCTGAGAGAGCTGAGGTTACACCCAGCAGAGGAAAGCAGGGGGGCTGAGTGCATAGCCCCAGAGGTGTCAAGCTTTAGTGTTAGAACTTGTCTTATTTGTAGCCATTTTCTCCACTGCTTAGTCCAATAGTTTCCATAACTGTTAAGTCTACGAACTTACTCAATATTATAATTGTTTATTTGTAAACATTACACACTTCAACCTCATGGATGTAAATTATTGCTGTTTGTTAATACTCTAATCTGCCTTAAAAGCAGCAGGTTCTATATGCCTTATAATGTCCTCTATGCTGCTCTATGCTGGTCCTAGGTGGCACAGGTATCTACTCGCTAACTGGTCTTAGAGGTTTCTTTCTCACATATGCTCAGGGTCTGATCCCAGAGAATTCTGGTTCTGTTGTGCAATGTCGGGCTCCAGACACGTATGACTCTTTCATAAACTGTCAGATTCCACAAGCTTTGTAGCTCTTTCAGACGTTGGCTAAAGGTGGCAAGCTCGATTCCCTTCTGCTTGTTCCTAAATGGCCCATGAACCTGCTTAGCTAATTTAACTAGACATGTCCTGCTTTCTAAGGTCATTCTGCATCGATGTAACTTTTAATTAAACCCTGAGCTCTTCATGCACCTGTATACAGCTCTTGGCACTACGGCCCCTGGATTAACCTCTGTCCTTTCTCCACATACCTGCCTTCCTTCAAAGATCTAAAAATCTCATGCACTCCTAATTACCTCCCATATCTCAGTTAAAATATTAAAAATATCTGTGCCCACCAAACTAAATCACCATACTCCCTAAAATACCTGCTTCACCATTTCCATTTCTATCATCTTAACCTTGTTGCATACCTTCTGGTTTCTCAACAATCACCTCTTTGCCATGATTTTACAACCCATTGCCTCCCCACGTCTGTATTATTTTATGGTATCCTCAGGTAAAAGTGATATCTGGTAACACTAGTTTAACCCCTTCACACCTTTTATGATCTGTTACATCAAGTAACATTTAACCCCCTGCTGTCTTTGCAGAATTGAAAGCTTCCGGCACCGCTCACTTCTTGAGCTTCCTGCTCAACACAACAGATTACCGAATTCTGCTAAAAGACGAGGATCATGATCGAATGTATGTGGGGAGCAAAGACTTCATTCTGTCACTTGACCTACAGGATATCAACCGCGAGCCACTCATTGTAAGTACCATTGTTATCTATTGTTCTCCTTCCAGTGTTCCACTAATGCATACATGTAGATAACTACATTATTCCTTTTAGATAAAGGCTTTTGATCATTTTCCGACATCTCCCCAAGAATGCCGGAAATATACATGCAATTATCAAATACTGCTGCTTCAATCTACTTTAAATCCGTTTCAACCTTTAAGGGATGTTTTTAAATTGAAGTCTTCATAATCCTGATATGCATGAGGGAGCGCATGAATTAGAAGTACCGTACCTGTGAGACTTTTTCACAGTTGGCTTCGTTAATACAGATATTACTTTATTCCTAATCATTGTATTTCTATTCAAAATAATGGTGTTTTGACAACAAATAGTAGGGGAAAAATACTGTGGAAAGTAAGGAAAATTAACTGCAGCTTCTCGGTAAGCAGAAATGCTCACATCTTATAAAACAACATAGTTTACCTGATGAGGCTTTTGGGGTTTAACACATTGAGCAGAGTGAATTTGTAACATCCCATATTGATAGGTAGTTGACATTAATGCAGTACGTTGATTTACTTTGGGAGACTGAATATTGGGAACCTGTACTTAGGTTATCTATCGTCAATGTATTTTCTCTTCTCTGATTTATTATTTATAGTTGAGATTTCTTTAGGTGGTCTTAAGTTTGCTAGGCTGCCCTGGTATATCTATTTTGCAATCTCACTGACTTGACAGACAATTTTTTGCAGTAATTCTACGTACGGTGTGCTTATCTGGGCCACACCGTAGGTGTGCTAGTGTGTGTCCGTCGTGTTATATATAAGAAATATATTTGAGTCTTCACAGACTCATGGCAGACACATGCAGAGAAAAAAACAAAATGTTGCCTTCATCTGGAACATCTACAATAATGCTTAAAAACCCTATGCCGATAACCTAGATTTCATTTAAAAACAATATAAACTGAAGGTTTCATAAAGTGGAGCTACTTCTGACGGAAAACTGTTGGAAATCATTATTCACTGAGAAAATCTAATTCTTTGCCGGTTTTGAATCATTCCACAAGAAACATATAAATTGACTATTTAATCCTGAAGAAGCCCAGTTGGAGTAATGTATTGTTATATACTGTGTCTAAGGTGTCTCTTGTAAACCGTTGTATAACCATTCCCTGCCGGGTTCTCTGTATCTGCAGATTCACTGGCCAGCATCCCCGCAGAGGATAGAAGAGTGCGTGTTATCTGGGAAAGACAGCAATGTGAGTTCGCTACCTCATTCGCAGTACGGAACAGACTACACTCCAAATACAATCGCTGTGAAAATCAGCAGAACGGCAAGGAATAGAATTTCACATTCCAAAAGAGCAGCCCTTCTGAGTCTACAAGATGCAAACATGAATACCCATCTCTACACTGGGTGGTTACAGACCCATTTATACTCATGCAAACATTTACACAATCACTACACACACTAATGGATACACATGGTGTCAACATAATGCCTACAAACAGCAACCAACACGGGGCACTATACAGGACAGCTCATAGGTTCAGTCCTTACATTTTAAATAACAAACCACAAATCACTGAAACAGGAGAAATAACGTCTGTTTTTTTTTTTCTTTTTCATCTTGCATTCTTCTTTTCTTACTCTTATTTCCCTTCAATGCAATTTCTTCCTACTTTCTTTCTTAACCCTTTGCTAACTTATATAGGGGGAATGTGGCAACTTTATTCGTCTGATCCAGCCATGGAATAGGACTCATCTATACGTTTGCGGCACTGGTGCATATAACCCAGTGTGCACCTATATCAACCGTGGGCGCAAAGCACAGGTATCACAACACAAAAACTTATACTACCCAACCAAAGTAAAAATACCTAATACCAAAGGGTGTCCACAATATCCGCCATCCGAAAGTATTCACAGAATAATCTACACAGAAGCATCACTTTGCTTCACGATGCAGAGAACAGTTTTGATACTTAGCTTGGTTTGGAATTGGGTTAATTGAGCAAAGCTTTGCAGATTTCTCTTGCAGCGGCCAATATAATGAGATTATTTTGTAACACTCAAAAGGTTAGCATTTTAGAAATGACGGTGAAGGGGATGATTGTCTGTAAGTCTTTGATTGCTGCTTTTGCGTTTATGTAGTGCTGGTGAAGCCCTGAGTATATGGAGAGGGAGGCAGGGAGAAAGAATCTAGCCCTAGAAGATGGAAGCAATGAAACAGGATTAGATGCCATTGACAAAATCATTCCTTTCCAACATTATACTATTGAAAAGGAACGGTTTTGATTAGGTAGTCATATATATTTCTGTTGGTTGGCTCAAAGTTTGGAAAGCACTTCTACTGAAAGCCTGTTTTACTACTACTTTTAACTTACATAAAAATGACCTTGTGTGATGTCAGAAAGAGTCATACATAATGTTATGTAAATGGAGTGCCATAAGCAGACTTCTGAGGCAGGTTAGGGGTAATTCTATCTATGTTAATGAGAGGGAGCAATGTGAGGAACGTGTCTTAGAAACTTTTTGGAAAACAGTGTAAAATAGGTGAGTAGTTAAGAAAATAATATAGAGGCAAGGTTTCAGTTTAATTATCATTCAGAATCTGGTCACTTGCTTTGCACACATTTGTTGGCATGTTACATTCATTCTGTCTACACCAACATTACTCAATTGCTCATTCGTGTGTAACTATCACCTGTTGAAACTTGTGCTGCATGAATGTCCTGTGTCCTGTTACCAGTAGAACACTCTTCTCTGTGTGCATGTTTCTGTATAACGTGTACGTTACATGTCTATGCGCGTTATAATTAAGTTACAAAGAACTGCATCCAAACTAACACCCAGGATTAGGCACAACAAAAAAACTCCATCTGTGTCCCTGTGTGTGTCCATCATTTGTGTCATGTGTCACACCTATTTTTCTGGCAGTGTCCCACTCCTCGCCTCCTCATCGACCTACTTTTAGGTCTAACTTTTATTGCCATGCTCCTCTTCCCAGGCCTCAGAGCTGAATCACACAGCACCCCCCGGAGGACGAGGGAGCAGAGCTGCTGATTCCCTGCTCAGCCCAGCACCAGCAGAGCACAAGGTGGGGCCACTCCCAGGGGCTATGGAGCCCCCTTTCCCCATCCTAACAACTGGGGAACGACAGCATTAAACTCTCCCCTAACCCTCAAAAGATGAATCATATAAAACATAGGTCTATGGGTGCCTCAAAGCATTACAACAACTACATATGGAGACGCAAACTCATCATTATCATACAATGCCATTCTAAATAACGACCTACAGATTTAGGCTACTTGACAACCTTACATCTATATGCAAACATGCAAAACCATCAGTCAGGACTTGGCCACAACTCCTATATGGCAACAAGTTGCATAAACCAATTATAAATGGTCACCATTAATACACATTGTAGATCTGCCACTCCACTTTACTTCACATTACACCATATTTTGGGTCAGTAAGTCTGTAATCTACTGTGAACCCCGGACAATGAACTGATTTCCAGTCAGCTTTTCAGGAGAAGCCGACTTTCAGCCGATTTCACAGGAAGAAGTTAATTCTGAGGCAATTCACAAATCACCTGGCTCTGAACTTCCATTTTCAAAATGATCCACGTATACAAGCCAGAATACCCCAAGGGTATCAAGATGTAACTGCCACTGCCTACAAAATGTTGTGAACTCCTATACTTCCAAGAAGTAATCCGCTTTTGAGTATAATGAGTATAATGTTTTGTATAGACACAGTAATCGATCTGGATGGATTGCAGTAACACTGCTATCCAACTTGTAAACCCCATGCCTTACAATGAATTAAGACAGAGATAACTGATATCTAATCTTACATAATATACACAACCCTTTTCAACATGCACAATGATACAGGGCCTTCCTACCAAAAGCCACCAGTGCTGACACACCAATCGTGGGGCGCGTAGTCTCTCAACAGTAATAGGGTTTGTCAATACCTACAGTTGAATCATCCTCACCCATAATAATCTGTCATGGCTCATTGCTTAAATAGCTGCATCCTACAAGATGTTTACTGTTTCAGCTTCCAGTCCTCTGTTGCACTGGATTAAAAGCATTATAAGATGTCTAAACCCTGTCGCAACCATTACCAACATGCCCCTTTTCACGCAAGACATACTGGTTGGTCTCAAACCAACATTTGCTTTATCCAAGAGTATGAGTGAGAGTGCAGTCACCTTGGTGCAACCATGCATGAGCCTCTTCTTTAGATTGTAAGCTCTGCGGAGCAGGGGCTAATCTTATATATGTGTGTGCCAAATGAGCTACTGGTTGCAGAATAGAATATTTTTAATTTGATGTACATCAGCAGGCAATCTCCAGCGCAACTGTCTTCAAGTGGCTTTTTTGTCCTGGTTTACGACTACTGGTCCCAATACAGTTAACCCTCTATGACCAACTACTAGACAACTACTTTTCTTCAGAATTTATGGAACAACAGCGTCCTTTTGTAATTGTTCCAGAGATATGATGTATAGTTCATGGCATATATCTCAGAACTCTTGGAAAGATGGGGATTTGCCAGTTCTGTGTGGTCATACATTCACTATGGACCTGGTCTTCTTGTTTTTTGTTACTTATGTCTTTGTCTCTCTTCTGCAATCCTCAGGACTATGTATTTTACCTGGAGCCAGATCGCGTGGAGTCCGGAAAGGGAAAATGTGCTTATGATCCTAAGCTGGACAGTGTGTCTGCTCTCATCAGTAAGTGATGTTCCTTAACTGACTGATTGCCTACTCCATGTTTGTTTTAGCAGTTTTAGGGTTCAGTAATTCACTTCATGATCAAAACTCTGCTCCTGTACTGAGTGGTAATCCTGCAATATTCAATACGTATGTATTCAGTATGCGGCAGATACTTTACATTGCTTTCAGAAATGTGGACCTGTGCTTATTTAAGGGGGTAGTCTCCCTAAATGCAGAAATGTATTTGTGCCAGCATGGCATACAGTTATTTTAGAATTATTGCCCTCTACTCTATTGAGATATTTTAGGACTTAAGGGTTAATGAACAGACACTGCCCTGAAGCAGCTGCCAGACTTGGATAGGGGTATAGAAGGAAAGACTGCCAGATCTGCTAATCTGCTGCCCCCCTTGATAGACCCCCATGTGACCCCCCCAATCCTGCCCCCACCTGAGGAGCTTTCCTTACAATCCGAGGTCGAGACTCTCTAATTAATCAGGAGCAGCTGCCGGGCTAAGAGCCAACAAGATAAGCGTCACTCACATTGCATACTACGGCATAACCCTGTGATGAGCATTACTCAGAGCTGGCCAAAGCATGCAAGACAGAGCACAACACCAATAATTTCAGCTAATGATTTCCAGTACCTATCCATAGTCCCTTGGGCTACAGAGAGTCTCAACTATTCCTGTACTAACCCGCATTATGTCATGGTATTCCAACCTTCCGGCTGTTTCCATACTGTCCATTCCACTCACATATGTTGCCTTACAAAATTCATGAAGTTGATTTTTTTTGTGCTAGTGGAAGTCTGTTCATAACCTTTCACTCATGGTGTCAGTGGAGGTGTTATTTGCCAAGCTTAGCTGGTTTCAGGATATATATTCTGTTCTTACGCCACTATATCAAGAATGTGTTTTGTGCCACCTTGCAGTTTTCCACCCGTTCTCATTATCTTATACCCCACAGATGAGGAGTTGTACTCTGGAGTGTATATAGACTTCATGGGGACAGATGCTGCCATCTTCCGAGCAATGGGCAAGCAAGCAGCGATGAGAACGGACCAGTACAACTCCCGCTGGCTCAATGGTGGGTATGGCATGGACACAAAACACTTCCTGCCTCGTCATCCTGAAACAAATTAGAGTTTACAGTTTTTTGATAGGTCACCAACTTGTGTGCTAACACTAAGCATACCCTTTGTCTGCAGACCCAACATTTGTCCATGCGCAGCTGATCCCAGATAGTGCAGAACGTAATGACGACAAATTATATTTCTTCTTCCGTGAGAAATCTACAGATGCACCACATAGTCCCACTATATATTCCCGAATTGGGCGTGTTTGCTTGGTAAGTAACATACTGATTAATCCTCGGCAGTTCTACACAGAATCTCTTGTTGTAGCTCTTCTTTTGTGATACTTAAAAGGCTCCTCAATACCATTAATACTGCTGAAAGGCTTAAGGGTGTATACTTAAAAGCGGTGAGTTTGGAGTTTAATAGCAAAAGTCTGAGAGACTTATGCATAAATTATGAAGTGCTAGCTATTTTGAGCTTGTCCTGCAAGAAGGCCTGACTTAAATCACCTAAGTCATAGCTAAATCAATGACACTTCATGAATGTCATCTCACTGCATTAAGTGCCAAATCACAACTGCTTGCCAGATAAACTCTCCAGAGTTGGCACCTCATGATGTCTAATAAATAATTCACATTTCTCTTCCATACCAATGCACTAACCATATGCCACACATTGATATGGCCTAAAATCTTAACAGATAACGCCTCAAACCTGCATACTGGGGCTTATTCTCTTTATTCCTTACGTACAGTATACACACACATACACTGTTCCCCTGTACACAATGTAACCAAACAGCTCCTCCATTCCCAAGCGCTTTACTGCTCCAGCCAGTTGCAGTCCTTCACATACTTCTTCCACTAATTTCATGAAATACATTTACTTCTGTCTGTAGAATGATGATGGGGGTCATTGCTGCCTGGTTAATAAATGGAGCACATTCCTGAAAGCTCGCCTCATATGCTCTGTACCTGGAGAAGATGGAATTGAAACTCACTTTGATGAATTACGTAAGTTAATGGACAGAGAAAGAGGGCAGTGGAAATGGAGTCAGCATTGAGGAATTTTATTTCTTTCATGGTCAGTGTCTCCTAATCATTACTTGTCTGTCCCACAGAGGATGTCTTCATCCAGCAGACACAGGACAATAAAAACCCAGTAATCTATGCCGTCTTTTCTTCCTCTGGGTGAGTAGCATATCGTTTTCTATCAACTATTCATCTGAGTTTCCAGCATATTGCTTCCTTCAAATCATTGCAATCTGTTCTCTCTCTTCTGTCTAGATCTGTGTTCAAGGGATCAGCAGTGTGCGTATACTCCATGGCTGACATCAGAATGGTATTTAATGGACCATTTGCCCATAAGGAGGGACCCAATTACCAATGGATGCCGTATACAGGGAAGATTCCGTATCCCCGTCCTGGCACGGTGAGAACCATTCTACTCTTTTAAGCCTCAGTATCTTCCTCTTCTATTTCTATACTATAACATTTAATTTAAACTCACAAGCAACAAAATGTAATTCCCAAGTAATTACAATAGTCTGGATGAATGACTATGATGAATGACTGGATGAATGACTAAACTAAAACACATATAGTGGGCATGTATCTCAACTTTAAATACTCACATATCCTTTCACCCTAAGCATTGCACACGGAACAAATATTTCCTTTCTAATTACATATTACTAATAATATTTTTATAATCCCTCAGTGTCCTGGTGGCACCTTTACTCCTTCCATGAAGTCAACCAAAGATTACCCAGATGAAGTGATAAACTTCATGCGAACACACCCAGTTATGTACAACCCTGTGTATCCAGTACACCGTCAACCACTGCTGGTGCGCACCAATGTCAACTACCGATTCACCACGATTGCCGTGGACCAGGTTGATGCCTCTGATGGTCGATATGAGGTGCTTTTCTTGGGAACAGGTACTATTCGCTCATTTCTAGAGAATTCAGGATCCTTGGCCCTATTATACTTTACCAAGCTCATTCCTTAAAATACAGAGCATGAGACTTTGAAAACAGCCCCAAGACTTTTCTGCCCACAATGCAGAGCTTTATTCTAACCAACCGCAGCTCCTTGAATGTAAACCAGTCAATTTTGTTGTTGTAAATAGTACACACCATCCCCTCTGGTAGCAAACGAGGTAAATTACAATGAGAGACACACTGGTGTACGTGTGTACGTGCATATATATATATATATATATATATATATCCCAGCAAATACTATATCCTAAGCATAGATATTGGAGTTGCCATCGTGCTATGTGGCTATATACTGCATTTTTTGCTCAACTCACATTTCTCTGCCTTATGATAACCTTTTAGATCAAGGAACTGTGCAGAAAGTAATTGTTCTTCCCAAAGATGACTTAGAAACAGAAGAACTCATCCTTGAAGAAGTAGAGGTGTTCAAGGTAAGAGCATTCAGACTCATGGATTTTTGCTTAGCTCTGTTAATAATAGGAAGTAGCTGTATGTTTAAATGCAGGTCATCTTTAATGTTAAATGGACCCTGGAAACAGCTTCTGCTGGTAGAGCCCTGAGGCAGGGCCTGTCACGGCCAGTAGAGAAAGAATTGACTTTTGAAGATGACTGACAGGAAATATAGCTAAAGGCTTAAAAAATGAAGGGAAATGTAGTATATCGGAGTTATCCTTGCTTACAGATCACTGTGGCATTTAATAAATGGAGGAGACTGCAGCACAGATGTACTTAACATTCTATATCTGGGATCAGGTTATACATTTGCAGGGACCCTTTTAGACCGCAGTAGCTGAGTCTTAATTAAACCTTACAGAAAAACAGTCCTAGAAACAGGACATGGAAAATAAGAGCAATGTTATCTTAAATATAACTCATTAGTGCTATACTGTCTTTTAAAAGATTAATTCATGAAAAGGGTATGGGTGTCTAACCAGACCGTATTTCTGAACGAACCAACTCTTACCAACTTCTTTTACTTACCTGCTAAATCCTAATGCTTCATGCCCCACATAGCCTTTTATAACATTATACAATTCACACTTACATAGACAACACATCCACAATCAAGAAAAGGTTTTCAAACGCAAAGAAGCATTATAACTAGTAATTTTCACATCTATGTATCCACATACCAATTTAAACCATCTCAGGGTTGTGCTGTTGCAAGTAACTGAGTTGTAGTTACACATTTTGTAAACCTATTTTACGGGTGCAAAATATCCCTTTAAAAATAGGTTATAAACCCTTTCTATTATGATTGACAGCCCGAATTTACATTCATTGATACTCTTCCATTTATTACCTTTAGTTAATCAAACTGCTGCTTTATACTTACGGGTTCTACAGAGGTGACATAACACAGTTAACCGTGACAGTCGTATATACTTCTCAAGGACAATTTTCTGCTGCATCTCTTCTTCGTCTTCTTCCCAAGGCTAAATTCCTTTTCTAAAGCGTTCATCTATCATTAGAAAACACAACATCAGACTGAAATCATATAAATTCCCTGGGTGATTCTAGAGAGGTTTACAAGCAATTTCATCAGAAAGAAGCTACTTTAAGTTTATCAAGGAGGGGAATCACTCCAACAAACTCAGGAAAGACATCAAGTGATGAGAAAAGCTCTTCACTAATCTCTTCAACCTTATCTCTGGAGAAAAATCACCGCTTGAGAAATAGGCTCTATAAATAACAGATATTTTGGAGTGATTTTGGTCGAACCCTTCATGAATCAAGGTCCATGTAATTTTCTTTTGCTTGTGATAACATACCGTAACTGTGTTTGCTACATTCGGCGCCTACAAAGAGCATTAAGGTACAGAGGGATTTGGTCGAAATACAACATTTTACAATTCGCACAATATTCATGTAGAAACATACAGTTTTTTCTTAGTTGATTACATGACACACAATCTATTCCGGGGCTAGTTAGGCGGCACTTTGATGTGTCACTCAAGCCCCAGAAACCTATACAATCCTGTTCAAATTGTATAAGCACTGATGTTTCACGCCACTCACAATGCAGTCTTCCTCACCACTCATACTTCCAGCCGGGTTGTTTTCTATTCTTATCCTGCTACTTGTTAAATGTAAGTTAACCTCAGCCTTATATCAAGTCGAAACACGTCTACACAACTTCTTAATGTATATACAGGAGCGGTCCGTTTAGCGCCTGCAGAACTGTACATAGGTGATGACATATTCCATTACTGGTGGGTTTCTTGGAAGTAACACCTTATTATGGTAGCTGTTACTTAAAATGGATGAAAGCCGTCAAGAGGCTCTTTGCCTGAAGGTAATAACATCTCAATATTGTGATTAGGAACTCTCAGGGACTGACACAAAGTCTTTACATTTCAGCATGAAGGTCACAAAGTCCACACCTGACACCTACATATTTTACTTCAGAGATTTTTTACTGAGCTGCTATTAGGCCAATTTGGCTACTTTTTAATTATGACATTTCATTACCTTCTGAGCCCACTATCCTTTACTAATGGGGGTCACTCTGCTGACTTCTATTCCTCCAGCTATACACAGCAGGGTTAACAAGGCCTTGCATCCCTCTACCTCCCTCACCTTCTGTGAGGCATCTTCACTGCTCTTCGCGGGAGAAAATTACTGAGGGAGAAGGCGCGAGGCATTATTGATCATGTAGTCTATCTGAAGCAGCCAATGTACTTCCACCGGCACACAGAACTACATTTCCCAGAATGCACTGCTCAGGCAATTCGGCCTTATGGGCTCCGCGTGCGTCTGCAATCGTGCTGCGGAACATTTTAAGTGGTGCAACGTGGAAGAGTTAAAAAGTATTCTAACATAATAACATAATCGTTATATCTATATACATATCTTTATGTCACTTTTCTTATATACACAGTAAAGCTGTAACTTGCATTGCTAGTCCTCCTGATTTTTAAGTCTCTGTCAAAATGTAATTTCTGCCTATTTGTTTAATTTAATGCTTGCACCATACATTTTATTCACAGTGAATACTTTTATATATTACTTTTCTGTTGTATAAGTCTATGTAGTTATATATTTTAGACTGTGCTCACCATCTCTTGCTTAAAAGGTTAAGTCTGGTGCGGATACCTAAGCTAATTAAGCCACTAGCCCCCAAAAGGGATATGTGTGCAAAGTTTGTGAGAAGTTAGAAGTATTATTTGCTATTTTCCCGCCAAACGTTCGCTGTACAGCGTTAATAGTGCGATCAACCAAAACCTTGTGTGAAATTGATATTTTTATCATGTGTTTATAACTCCTGTATATGTAAATTGTATGTTCACTATATGAAGGAAAGGGTAACATTGCAATAAGGACAGACACGTTGTCTCAGTGTGTCTTAGTCAGACATTTCTCATATTATTATACCCTGTGAATGTAAGGACTCTGCGTAAACTGCTATACAAATAAAATATAATAATAATGCCCCCTTAACACATGGGAAAATGACGCAATGGCCCATAGGTAATGGATCCTGATGCCAAAGTCAAGTTTAATCGACCATTGGTGGGAAAAATTAGAACTGGTCTTAATAAAGAATTTTTAAGACTTTTACTTCCTGAGGCTTTTCCTGAGATTTTAGTCATTATCTTTGATAAAATAATAAAAAGTTTATGTAAGTAATATCTGGCCTGTAGGCATTATTAATGTAATAGTAACATGTGTAACATCAGTCATCACGAACACAAGGGCTAAATTAAATCATGCCGAGGAGAGAGGAGGTTACCAAGAGTAACTTTACTCCCAGCATTGACGCCATCATTTATAGGTGGAGAGATTTAGTGTCTTTTATGTAAATATTGTTTTAAGTTACATTATGGTTGGGGATTGGAGATTCTTTTAAATCCACTTTCATATCTGGGAAAGTGACAAATTCCGTCTAGACTGAGCCTAGGCAAATAACTCTTGTTCACTCCCCAGCAGAGTTGGCCTTTGTTTTAATTCCTTGTCTCCCCTTCCAATATTATTTACAGTGTTTTCTGTCTCTCAGGTGCCGGCGCCTATCAAATCCATGAAGATTTCGTCTAAGCGAGTAAGTAACAGACTGGGAGAGGTGAAGGGTAATCTGACCTTTGTATACTGGGAGAGGTCAACTGCTCAGTGACCTCTTAGAATAGAAGAAAGGTTGACTCGAAATGACACCCAGCCATTACATTTACAAGTTGTGTAGGCTCATAAAGGCAATATATCATTATATATTAGCTAGAAAAAGAGAGGATGTTTAAGGGAAGCATCAGTAAAAATGTAACTAATGTAAAATATTAGTAATTATTTTGAGATGGCAGATACCTACATTTTCTGAGGACCCTTCAGAAAGCAATGCTGCTTTCACATGTTGAGGGTATTGAGGAGAACATAGAGTAATTTAATAGTTGTTACTCCAGGACTGATTCCGACTGGCCAAGGTGTCCTCAGTCATCCTCTGTGCACACTGGCATTTGCTTAAAGGATCTAGATCAATGCAGTAAGTGATATATTGATACAACTAAAGCAGTAGAAGACCTATTTCACTTATGTCATGTAAATATGTTTCCCATAGATCACAATTGGAAAACCTCCCATTAGCCTCATACAAACTAGAGATGGGCTACCACTCCCATCACCCTAGATGACAGGCTAGGAATTTCGAGAAACATAGGCAAGAGTACCTTGAAAGCAGCAGTTTGCCCATCCCTGCATTACAATTTGTACTAATCACTAACAAAACTCAACTTCAAAGAGAATCCATTTAAAAGTGTCTTTCTATACAACTAACAATTTTAGCACAGATTAGCGTTAGAGGTTTATAGCTGCATTGATCCCATAGAATTGCATACCTTGCATACCTGTCACGCAAGGTATTATGTTACATAGCTTTTTGATGTTACAGAGGCTCTTTATCCTCAACTATGTTAAGGAAATATCTTGATTGACTGATCATTAAAGTGTATCTGTCACGAAAAAAGACTTTACATCCACCACAGGAGCATTAAACAATGCCCAATGTGTTGTTAATCTTTTTTCATTTTTCAAGCTAGGAAACGCTTTATAATCTTTTTCTGAGGAGCTTATCATCCTCATCTTCCTTTTAGTGTTTTAAAAAACATTACAAAGATTTAAAAAGATAATTGAGTAACCAATCAGGAAGAGCAGGCAGCTGCAAGCGTGGAAATGGCTAAAGCACAAGAGAAAAGTAGTGAAAACTGCTGATCTATTATTAAAAAATATTTGGCAACAATAAACATATGAAGACAATTGGTAGGGATTCACCAAATGAAAATCTGGACCGAAACCAAAAAATTCTGGATTAACTTGGCCAAAACTGAAAAAAAAATATAAACCACACTTTTATTAAAAGTAAGTAACACACCAAAATTGGACAAAAAAAATCAATAACAATATTAATATATTAATATTATATAGATATATGATTATTAATATCATTATTATATTGTTATTTAGTTTTTCTGTCCAATGTTGATGTGTTACTTTTAATAAAAGTAAAATCGGACAAAAAGAATTCAATAACAATATTATATGTACGGTATATATATAATTACTAATAGCCCAGGGAGCAGGTAAATGCTAGAACCTGAGCATGATAGGAGTGTGATTACACTATGCCATGCTACCCGCCACTTACACATCTATGCTATCACACACACACACACACTCATTTACTCATTCACAAACATTCATTCACTCATTCATATACTCATTCATTCACAGATACTAATCATTCACAGATACTCATTCATTCTCTTAATCACGCATACCTGCTCATACACCCTCCCCTACAAAATGACATTTGTAGCACCTGTTTTTAGGGAAACATGTGAGAAGAAAACTCCGGTAATAAATCCAAAACAATCAGTTTTTCTGCCTCCATATGTACAGGACGTGCAAAGTTAAAATGAAATGTGCAGGGGTTAGAGAACTATTGCTATTAAGCGAAGGCAATACTATCTATGACCCACATTTATTGACCTATCCACAAATGCATTATACCTCTTGCTAATCTGTTTCAATGCTTACTCCTGGGCTGTCTATTTCACAACAGCTTGCAGGGACTGGCCCGCGAAATTATTGTGAGATAGAAAAGTGTTATATTGATTCGGCAATAGCAGGGTTAACAATCACTAATATTTAGGTGTAAATTTTTTATATTACTCACACGAGATAACAGCTGCCTTTTATTACCCATGGTAGAATAGCAAATGTCTTCCTTTATTAGGCTCAGCTTGCCAATTTTCAGAAAGAAACAGACATTGTAAGCTGAACAAGACAAAGGGTGGAACATTTTGTTACAAAATGCACACGTTTACCATTGCTTTTATTGCCACACTATTAAAAAGAATTACAATTATTGACTTAAATCAAAATTTCACTTATTACAATCATCAAATAAAGGCTTCACAGCTGTAGAGAGAAGGTATTATTATTTCAGGCACTGTAAATTTTCTTCATAAAAATCCATGTTTTGTTAAAGGCAATGTTGGTGCGGATATGATGGAATGCTCACATATATGACTAAGTTTTAAACCTTAATGAAAATGTAGCATAAAATCAGGTTGGCAATGACTTTGCTAGTTAAAAATGGGGAGAATGTTCCAATTTAGAGTTTAAACTAGGTGGCATTTTACCAATTGGAGATGTTCATCCTGTAGAAATCTTTCGTCTTTCTCTTTTACAGCAACAGCTTTATGTGGCATCCATGTCTGGGGTGACGCACCTAGCCCTCCACCGTTGTGATGTTTACGGGGAAGCCTGTGCAGACTGTTGTCTTGCTCGAGACCCATACTGCGCCTGGGATGGAAAAACCTGCTCCCGTTACTCAGCTTCCTCTAAGAGGTAAGGACAGATTATGTGTTGGAGTAATTGACTTACTGTTTTAAATGCCCACTCTCTTACCACTCTCTTTGTTTAAAACCTGACTTTCACAGACGTAGCAGACGTCAGGATGTGAGACATGGAAACCCCATGAGACAGTGCAGAGGATACAATTCAAACGGTAAGATCTAAAGCAAAACAATCCAACTTAACATGCAATATGTGGACAAAAGTATTGGGACACCCGACCGTTACACCAACAAGGACTTTTATGGCATTGCATTCAAAATACATCGACATCAATATGTAGCTGGACCCCCTTTGCAGCTATAACAGCTTTCACTCTTCTGGGAAAGCATTCCACATGATTTTTAAGTGTTTCTGTGGGACTCTTTCCCCATTCCTCCAGTAGAGCATTTGTGAGGTCAGCCACTGATGTTGGATGGGAAGGCCAGCTCACAATCCCTGTTCCAGTTCATTCCAAGCTGTTTGATGGGGTTTTGGTCAGGGCTCTGACACAGCAAAACCATCCCACCATGTCTTTATGGATTTTGCTTTGTGGACTGGGGCACTGTCATGCTGGAATAAAAAAGGGCCTTCCCCAAACTGTTCCCACAAAATTGGGACCATCACATTGTCCTAAGTGTCTTAATATGCTAAAGGGGACAAACCAAGACATTCTGTCCATATAGTGTATATATATATATATATATATATATATATATATATATATATAATCGCTTACATTTAGGGAAGCATTTGGGACAAGTTATTTATTTATTGATACATAGTTTAAGGCAAACTGTGCTTAAGATAGCATGATATACCCCCTCTATTACCTCACATAACTTTCAAACCAAACCATATAGGTAACAAAAACAAAATCATTTTCTTCCTTAATTGGTTTTAGTGACTGTGGGGAGGGGACCCTATATGGTACTTGGTTGGCATCCTAGCATTTTTTACTGGTCACATACATAGTTGGCAATTAATGGAGTTCAAACCATAGAGTTGTGTGCCTCTGTAAAACTTCATCCAACCCTTTCTCAAAGAGTGTCAACTTTTCCATCCTGCAGTGAGCAAGAATGGAATGGACGCAGTGCAATATGGGGTGGAGGGCAGTTCAGCTTTTTTGGAATGCCAGCCGCGTTCCCCACAGGCCTCTGTCAAATGGATTCTCCAGAAGGACAATAGTGACCGGAAAAAGGAGGTAAGGGTATGCGAGGGATGATCCGATAACAAGCGAGGTGACACATTAGAAGCAGTTGTATTTGTTAATGGGGTGGTATAGAGGTAGGAGCTACAGTACAGGTACTGAGTACCTTTCAGGATGTAGTGTATTAAAGTGTCTAGGAAAGGGAGAGGCAAGTTAGGAAAGGGAATCATTAATATGTGTGGGCAGTATGGCAGCTAGTGTTCGAATGGTCCATATTAAATAGATGTGTAGTAAGTTGGTACAAAAGAATGTATTAAACGAGAGCTTTAGAACAAAGAATTTCAGAGACTGAGCTTGTTAAATTTATTGTTGTGAATTACATATACCAGAAATGTATATTAACTCCATTGTGCTCCTATAGATCCGCTCTGAAGGACGTTTCTTGAAAACCGATCAAGGCCTTCTACTGCGCTCTTTGCAACTTGCAGATGCTGGAGTGTACCACTGCACAGCCACGGAGAACAACTTTAAGCACACTGTGATGCGTGTGCGCCTCCATGTTCTGAGTGCTGAGGCAGTCACTGCAGCCCTTCTTCACCCTGATGCCCCTGCTGCTCTTGCCACCAATCCTGCTGGCCCCCCAGGAGCCTATGATGATTTAGTTCAGCTCCTCTCTCAGCCAGAGATGGGACTTATCAACCAGTACTGCCAGGGATACTGGCGCCCTCCAGGCTCTGCTCATAGTGATGCTAAAGACCTTCAGGACCAAAAACGTGCTAGGAACCGGAGAAATCACCCACCCACTGGGGAACTACAAACATGAAAAGGGACATCCATTCCCTTGGACTTATTCTATTCATCTCCTTTTGCCCCAAATGTTTTCTCATCTGCAGACTGATCCCTATTTTATTTTTACCCAACCCCCTTTTTTATATTAAGACAAAAAGCAGAACTATAAATATTATAAATATATAACAAATATATATATAGACAGATGGTTGCTTGATCCTCCATGGATCTCTCAGACTTTATTTATTGGGGAGCACAAAACTTCCCCACCAACCCTGTCTGGGATGCCATTTGAAGTGCAGGGACTTTGTCCTAATTCGGACATATCAGCATGGGGAACAGTTATATCTTGTCATTGGTCTGGAAGATCAGATTGTTTTCATATTTCTGTGTTGGGAGTATTTTCTGAAACTGGCACTAAATATTTCCTGTAGAACTTTGCAACTTTGTCTACTGACCTCAGACGACAGGACCAATAGGAAATTATGATTTGTACGTTCCATTACGCATTCTGCAGACCATTGCTCTATGACCACTGTACCATACAGTCTACAGACACTCTTTCAGTCACCAGGCAAGTTATACTGTTTCCACGTTTTGCTCTCCAGATCCTCATCATGCCAGTAAATAAATAATTCACCAAGCTTTTGTCTTTGGGGATATAAAATAAACACATATGGGATTAGTCACGTATCTGTAGGAAGCCACCTTTCCCTAAACCTTTCTGTATGGTGTGCCTACATTTATCCCTGTTTGGACTATACAAAATATTCGACAGGACTTTTCCGGGAAGGAGTGATAAAATAAATGTACTATGGACAAGAATAAGTGCTGACCAGAGGGCTGAATTTTTAGAAAGTTTTTCCTTGGTGATAAACACCACACTTTGAAATCTTCCATTATTTTATTATGTTACAGAAGAAATGTTGATGTAAAATACAATATTTTCAGTGGCCTACCTAAAAATGTCTGCCATTGTGAAAATGTACTGGACATGTAAGTGTTGCATGAGTGAGCGTTTGCACTTTATATAAAAAAATACAGTTGTGTTTTATGGGGCCCAGTGCTTCAAAGATAATGGCATTTGGATTTATATATGTTAGGCATTGGTATACGAGAGAGATGTGTGCAGACATAATAGACAACAAAAGCATTTTTTTCTACAAGTCTTCCTTTTTATATATCATAAGTTAGGATGTTTGTTTCTTAATTCAAATAACAAATTATTTCCCTGAAGTTTGTGTATTAAAAGGGGTGAGGGGCATATACAATATGTACATAATACGGGAATATCAAAAGTACATCTCCAGTCTTGGTGATTATGGGGGGGTCGGAGGTATTTTTTCGGTAAACCAGGAAAAAGAACAATAGACTTGCAAGAGTTATTGAAACTGAGAGGTATGTGTCCGTGTTTTTGTCAGGGCTGTAACCTCCATGGGGCAGCTGCCTGAGGTGGTGCAGGGTGAGTGGCGCACTTGAGCAATGCCCTTGCCCCTGTCTCAATGAGGGGCTGCACCTCTGGCCTGCCCCTAGGTACGGTTCTGGAGCTAATATGAGATGTATGTGTGCTTTATGACTAGATGACAGATACCTGTTGATGTCTGTAGCTTAAGATATGATAGATACTGGGGCCGGTGACTGTGCATTAGAACATGGCCAAAGGTACCTGGGCTGGCGATTGTGTATTATGGAAAGGAAATGAGAATTATGGAGATATTTCTTCTAATGCCTATGAATTAGCAAGACATGAGAATTACATGTACAAATGTCTCTGTATTAAGAGGAGGTGAGGTGTATCAGGAGATGGTGAGAGGTATTTGCACCCCTAATATCTAGATATTAAGGATAAGGATGAGGAGTAATGCAATTTTCTCTGGTGTTACCCATGTATTAGGAGGGAGTGAAACGTGGCAGGGGTATGTTTCTAGTAGGAAGATATGAAATGTGTGTTTTGCGTAAATAGGTAGCTGTCATATTTGTTTCCCCACTCCTTTAGGTATTTAGTGGGGAGAGTTTGTATTGTTCATCTGTAAATAGTTGTAAATGAATATGTAACTAAGTTTCTCTCAGAATATAAATCTGAAATGTGCAGTGAATTCTCTCCTGTGGATGAAGCAGAATATAATAAATACAGTCCTGTTTTACACAATATGACTTATGATAAATGAGATTACTTAATTACAATATTTGGTCATGTGTTAAATATACTGATTGTGGTGTGGCACAGGAATTGTACGCGCTGTAAAAATAATCACCCCTACAACATTTGGATCCATCTGTGTATCAAACACTGCTTTTAATCTTTATCTGAACAAAAGCCAGAGGCAACAATGGTGAGGAAACCTATACTGAAGTAGAACAGATGAAAAATCTGATGATTTCCTATATCTGTGTTTATTTAGAGTGGACTAATTTCCTAAAAAAAGTTTCTCCCATTGAATACAATTAATACAATGAACTCTTAAAATTATATATTAAAGCTGTGTAAATACGGTATATTGCATTGTGAATTAAAACATCTAGTTAGTGCTGAAAATATGGCTATTGTGAGATTTTACGTGTGCAGAACACAGATATTACGGGTAATTGAGGATGGGTTGAGGTGTGCATGGGACAGAACCTGGATGGCTGGATATTGGAGATGTACATGGGGAAGAACGTGAATGTCTGGGATTAGAGATGTACATGGTGGAAGAACCTGGATGTCTGGGGATTAGAGATGTACATGGTAAAGAACGTGGATGTCTGGGATTAGAGATGTACATGGGGAATAACGTGGATGTCTGGGATTAGAGATGTACATGGTGGAAGAACCTGGATG
>VKOC01018053.1:0-11602 GCA_009364415.1 Spea multiplicata
AAAACAGTTCAATACTTTTGAAACTTTTTATCTGATACTACGGTAGTAATAAAACGTTTCAGTGGGACTTCCTCTTTAAGGGTTGTGTTTCAGAATGCAGAATATGCCTACCTAAAAAAAAGGTTTATTCACTAAAGCAGCTGTTTCTGAGTTGCATTTTCCGCTTACTGACTTTATAAAGGACATGTTTTTTTTCCTGCAGGAAGGGCTCTATTGGGACTTGTGCCCCTAATTCGACCCTATATAGGGCCACCTATACGTCTCCCAGGATTGGATTGCACAAATATGCACTAAAGATGCTTTTTATGGAACCGAAAGTTGTCTTTAGATCTTTTTTCACAAACACACTTCTACTTAAATATGCTAATAGTATTCATATAATAATAATAATAATAATAACAATAATTAATAATAATAACAGAAAATACCCCCAAAACACCAGAACTCCCTGCTATGTATTCAGTGGGGTGGCTGTTAAATGTAAAGAGCTTGGCGCGTCACCCATTGGAGCCGTAGGTCACCCAGAATGTGAAAATAGGGGGAAAAGAGAAATCCAAGGATTCAGAAATTTGTTTCCAAGGAGCTGAAGGGAGGCTGATACGGGACGTGATTCACAAAGCTCCCCGCAGCCACCGCGTCTGGATTAATTATGTCCGCAGATAAATAGCTTGTGCATAGCTAGTGATTAATCAACATGCCCGATACTCGCACGCACTTGGAGCCTCTTATGTAACCAATCTACCGTCATCATATTACTTATGTTTTGCAAAGTCTCAGCATAGATAATGAGATTTAAAAAAAAAAACCTGACGATGAAAGATAAATCCAGTTTTACACGAGCCAAATATTTACATTGTATGATACTCTGTAAACTGCGCGGAGTCTTCGGCCGAAGCTGGTAACTTTTATTAAGCCAACACACGGAAGAAGATATAAAGTTACCGAAGCTTTCAGGGCCCCAGAGATCTCTTTTTTTTTCTACCCAGGCATTTCAAAACTACATGACCTCCAATCCAGCTACTCAGAGGACTGTCAAGTCTAGATCTTGATAGATTGTTACTATAACTGACACTGAATAACTGAAAATATACTGAAATGTTCAATAAAGCGCCTTCTGGTTGCCGTTAGGAATGGTGGAATATCTTCCAGCACCTGCGTTGGTCTCTTTCCATTATTCATTTGTCTTAAGGACGCAGGTCGGCTCTCACACCCGGATTGATATACACCAAATAACAGAAGCTTCCTTCTCGATAATGACTGCTGACCAAGAATATCGAGAAAACGGAGAAATCTGAGAAGGCGAAAGTGAAAAGAAATGCAAAGCCGGAGATGCGATCCAAGGATAGTGGCTGGTTTTCCACCTGCTGCTGAAGAAATTGCTCGTAAATCCTTCTCGAAAGCCGGTCTGGTGCCTCTTGATAGAATCCACAGGGTTTAGAACATGCGGCTACAGCCCTCCACCGCCCCCCCCCACACACATTCACACACACATTCATTCACATATATTAAATGCTCTTAAAGGCATTGCCCAGTGGGAAAAAAAATCTTGAACATAAAACACCGAGTGTTATAGACTAGGGTAGCGTAGCATGGAAGAAAGCCATGTTTTGCATTGTATTTGCATAATAAAGGAGAACTGTCAAAGGCGATATGAAACCAAAATTGAATTCCGCCGCTGAAAAACATCCATCACTTTTTATTTATTATTCCGATGTTAAGTTATTTACATTTTCCAGACATTGCATCTGCTTCCACCGACGGCGTAGCCAGGACGTTTCATGCAAATTTGCCTTCATCTCCCGTGATCTCTCGGTGCCGATTGCATCGGAATCCTACCGGCAGCCAAGAAAGAAGTTGGAACCCACTTATTAGACTTTTAGTTCTTTTAGTTGAGCCCCCAACGCTATACATTGGTTACAACCCGTCTTAAGATTAGAATAAAAAATATCAATCTCACTATTTGATATTTCGTTAATACTTAAAGGAAAAGAAAATCACGATTAACGTATTGTCGTATTGGGGTTCTTACTCCTCTTTGAATTGGGCATCATGTGACCTTTGACAGTCGTCAACCTTTGCCGTGCTGACTGCTTCATGGCAAAGCCCTTTACGTTTAGACCTCATAACTATCCTTAAAGTATCCTTTGAGTTAGAAAAAGTGCTTAAATTTGACAAAAATCACTTGACTCCTTAGAATAAAATGAGCTGAAGTAAAAACTCTCAAGAAAAGCAAACAGAATTAACAGAAGTTGGCATTATATTAGTAAGACAAAGTGTACAAAGTGTTAAAATGTAAGTGGACACTTACCTACTTCCATATTCTTGCTTAACCCTAGCGAGGTCCGGCTGCCCTGCATAATGCATAATTCAGTACACTTTAAAGAAATCACTAATTTCTGCATGCATTATACAGGGCCAGCCAGGCTCTTCCAGCAGCAGAATCTCACTGGGGTTGGCCCTTCATAACGTATAGTGAGGTCACGGATCTGAATCCCAACTCTCCATTTAGTGAACAAACCCCCTATTGACTTAACAATACCCATCGTGACTCAACAGAAACTCGACTTTTAGTAAATTATCAGCTTGAGCTAATTTTGTCGAACTTCTGTCCACTCGGGCCAATCACGTTACGGTAATTTTGGATGGACATCGCAACAATGCCGAGGCTTCTCCGCTGTTTTGTCGCGAGACGCTTTTCCTTTTTCCTGGATGTTTTTTGGGGCCGACAGATGGGCTGGCAGATACGTTTACTCATTTGTTAGCCGCTAATGCTTTAATGATAGAATAAAACTCTTCGATTTTTTACTGCTGCTCGGTGAACATCTTTAAGTAATAAAGTCGCAATGTAAAAATGGTCTTAAAACAAGCAAAATAATGCTCCCCACGGGAAAAACACACACGCACGCATGCACACGCTACCTCTGTCTGCACTTTCTCCAACTAGCTCCCCTTTTTAAGAAGAACGCTCATCAAACCAGCAAGAAAAGTCTCTTAATTTAAAAACCGCTTGTGTAGCGAGCTCTGGATACACAGGAGACGGATGAGGAAAATCAGGGATTTCGCCCCTTTTTTCAGATTTTGCAAAGGGGTAGGAGGCCAGATCTGTGTCTCATCCCTTTTAACTTTGTGCCGCTCCAGAAGGCAGAATGTAACGTTCATTTCATAGACACCCTCAAGGCACGAAGCTTCTCTCTGTTCGCTGGATTTGTGACAGACGCTGGACCCGCTGGCTTCTTCCATTTCACTTCATGTTGTTCGTACTGTCTGTTCAGATAGGTGGGGGGGGGAGAGCGAGACAGATGAGAGAGCAGGGAGAGACGCGGGGGGACGCAAGAGGATTGATGTGACCGGACCACCGCTGGAGAAGGTGCTTTATAACAGACAGAGCTCAGAATGTCATTGTCACTGTAACAAGAATGATGTGACATTAAATCTCGGAATGTAAATCAGACACGGGCATTAATGTTTTAAGACATTTTTTCTGTAAGAATATCATTTCAAATGTTACTCGATATCCAAATGACCTCAGATTTTGGAGTTGGCACTATTTACTCATCTCAATGGTTTCATTTTGTTATCAAGGGTTAAAGGAATTGAATTAGTATAATTTTAGGGCACCATTTGCTGCATCATTAGCTGGTTTCCGTGCGGAATTAAGGCAATAATAGGTTAGAACATGAGGTGTATGTAACCAGGTATTCACAAAAGTGAACTCAGCAGTCATTTGGGTGATTGCGCAACTGGGGTCTACTGTCACACATGGGTCTCTACCAGGTTCAATGGGGGTCTGTGATAATCTGGGGAGTTCAGCTAAATTCATCTTGAGCCGGCTTCTACGGAATTTGTAAAAAGGATGTATGCTATCCGGTCATGTCCTAAACACATTTATACAAAGGGAATGCATGGGGAACCACATGGGGAGCACAGAAAGGACCCAGGTATCATGTAGTGCCTTGGTAGCTGTGAATGAAACTACAAACAGTGATATAAAAACATCTAGAGTAGTCCAAAGTATTGAAATATAAGCAGTCTAATATAGTATGTAGTCAATAGCTATCTTCTGCCCCAGAATTTGTTTCTATGAGATTATAGCGACCCATCACTGACCACATAGAATTACATAGTTACGTGGACTATCCTCTGTAAATGGCTCTATGGGTGAGGATTTTAGACGTGGAGGCTCATCTAACCATCTGCTTGACTCCCATGATGACCCTAAAAACCATTTTCATGGCAGTCAACCCATGGTTCTAGTAGCAGCGCTTGTGCCTAGGTTCGAGATGGAATTCCGCCAATTCCATTAAAACCTCTCCCCCCATCTCTTTATAAATATAACGCTAGACATATATCGAGCTAAACGTCGGGAATTGCAATCTTGCACCATCAGTTACCATACAATAGATCTTCGTAATATGAGTAGACCCCAGCAGATCAGTTCATCTTCCAGGATGGAATCTTCAAGAGATCCTTAAGTGGGGGTCGTATAAATGCGAACGCTCTCGCTCCCCAGATCTAGAACACGTATTGATTTTCTATTCCAATTTACTGGAGTGTAATTGCTTGGCTTCACCTCATTGCCTAAGTTTCTGTGTTATCAAGTGTGTTGTAATCCGCCAGTTCCTTTATGTATCACTTGTCAAATATTTGATTTTTGATGATGGAAAAAATCAATTACTCGCCGTTCTCTATTTATATTTCGGCTCGGAATGCCATATATCTCTCAGTTTTAGTCTTATTCCTGATTCTGTATGTCTTTCCCTTGGTCTTGGACGCCTACGCACCGTATTCATGCATAAGATCAAAAGACGGGGAGAACGGTATTTACCGGCAATGTAATAAAAAATACAGCCATGCTGGTGAGGATTCCAAAAATCCCGGCCCACGCCACCCTCATTCCTTTCACACCCATATTTTTTTTGCACCCAATGTAGGTAACAAAGTCTTGTTACCCTTTGCCACTCATGCATACAGCCCCCAAAGGCCTATCCGCTAAGTAAACTAAGTATTGAAATAGTTACTTATGGATGAGCGTTTTTTACAACGGAACAAATAGGGCAGACTAATAAGACATATGGCATCGAGAATTGTAGTATTTGTCCACATTTAATAGAGGATGAAAAGCCTTTAGGCTCCTCATAGCCCATTAATTTAATATCGCACACCCATAGCTGGTACTGGGAGGGTGTAAGTGGTGACATAATATATAAATAATTATGTCACATTTGTGTGCAGAATACGTAGGGGTGTTATACCTTCTACTTCTTTAGTATAACGATGTCATAGGCGTACCTGGGAACTTTTGGGCTCCGGCTACCTGGAGTCTACCCTTGCGGGACTCGACCAGGACTACCCACTGACATAGGTTGACGGTCCCGCTGATGTCAGTGATTCGTTAAGTAGGGGAAACACTTGAAGAGTGGAGCGGGGCTTCAGGACCCCACTCCCGCGACCCGGAGGATTGTAGTGTCGACTCTGAAAATTAGAGAAGAGGATCTTTTCCCAGAGTCTCTGGTCGAAACTCAGAGAGTTCCCAGGGATGGTCATAGAGGGCTATATCTTTGGAGTTTCCAGGACCTCTAGGATTCATATCCACCCCTGACACTGATTCAGCTGACCTGGGAATAATATAGTAAGTTTGTAGTTGCGTCTGTCTTACTCGCAGTTGGGACAGATGTTTTGAAGGTTCCTATAAGGCTTTAGTGCAATACTGCAGTCTGGTTACCCCATTAGTTTGGTAACCATCAGCCCCACGGATCTGCAAAGGGGTAGATTTATCAGCCACCTCATTGTTTGTATCTATAACCAGAATTATACATTTGAGGGCAGCCTCCGCTAAATACTGCACGTCAGTTGTTTTTCTTGAAGCTACCTAGAGCTAGGGTTAAGTGGCAGCCTGTGGCAGGGCCAGGATTTTTAATAATTCAAGGGGAGAAATAATCATACAGATCTTGAGAACAAAAAGTTAAGTTGGGTGCACTTGTCTGTATGTATATATATAATGTGGTGGGTTTTTAATGCATACCCATTAGTTTTTTTCAGTTCTTACACAGATTGAAAATTCTTAGTTTTCAAGTTTGTTCCATCAAAGTTTCCATATCTGTTGATCCAGAAGAAAACAAAAAAAAAACTCAGAATGAGACTTTTATCGAATATTATCTCAGGAGCTTTAAAAAAAAATAGTATCTCGTCGCCAACATTCTCTTTATGAATCACAAATCTATCCATGGCAGAGCTTGGGGCTGTATTTTAAATCAAAATCCACACTCAGTCACAAGAAAGCATTTATTTTTATCCTTTCTTACATCATGCCCAGGTCATGAAACCGACACCGTGGCATGAGGAGCAACACTTGGATGCACCGAAAGTAATTATATATATATGTATCTATATATATACAGTGTGTATATATATATAATATATAATATATATACTATATATATATATATAACATGTATATATATATTTAATATATATATATTTTATATATATATATACTGTGTGTATATATATATAATAATACAATACAATACAATAATTACCCTTTTATTGTAAAGTATGGATGCCAAAATGAATTATTTGCTATGCACGCCTATTGCCCCTATTCATATATTCACATTTAAAAGTTGGAACTACCTTCCTAGAAAGAATAAAAAAATAGATTAAAATCCTTTTTTTTGGGCGCTTGACTTTCAAGCCTTTCCGTTGTCCGATATAATTGTTTCATCTTGAGTCTCTTAGGAGGAGGACGGAAAAAAGGGTGATGTCTCTTTTCTCCCGTTCTAGATAACAGTGAAACAGTGCAGTTCCAAAGCAAATTTATTTGGGAATGTCATTAAGAGAAACCGCGCCCCACGAACGGGAAGAGGGGCGAGGGAAATGAGAATATGTGAAAAACAAAAGGGGAGCCAGAGGACAGCCATCCACAATCTTCTCTTTGTGGAAGCCTCTGATGTTCTGCGTGAGCCGTGAAAAAAGAAAATAGAACGCTGGCCTTTGTGTAGCAAGCGCTGTCTCTGTTTGTATAACCTTTCGGTGATGCTTCGAAAATGGTGTACGTGACACCATGACATTGTGTCAGAGATAAGAAACTGGTGGAATAATAATAATAAAAAAAGATTATAAACGTGATAAAAATGAAGAAAAAGTTTTTAATGGAACATGTCCATTGGTGCGGCCTTAGGATTCGCTATCAATTATCAGCGATGTTTTCTTGTTGCCCAACTTCAAGTACGGAATGTTTTCTTCGTATAAGAACCATACCCTGCATCCTTTTATTTCATGAACAATGTATCTCTTTGATCAATCAGTTTGGTTCTGACAAAGTATATTTTGTACTTTCCAAAACCGATTATGTGCCTAACAGCAGTCAACCGTGAAGTCAGCTTCAACTCTTAAGGCATACATCGTTCAGAATATAAGAATTGTTAAATTTTCCCCCGTATTACTAATGGAAAAAAATAAACACACTTGTCTTGACCAAAGCTCTCCTTCCACACGGTCTTCTAGGCTTAGAAATCTGAGGCGAGTGATTGGCAACTCAAACAAGCTATTATTTTTAGGTAGGACTTAAAGTCAAGAGGAGATAACCCCGGACTAACTGTTGGTGTGTCATTAGTGATAATGTTAGCAGAAGGGATAAAACTTGTCTTCTTCACAGAATGGGAAATATTGAATAACTGGTTACCGACGTGTCTGTCTTCCTGCCTCTTTTCGATCTTGCGCGGATTATACTGGATGTCAGCGTGAGGTCTGTTTCACAAACTGACAGGAGAACATGTCCAGATCTCTCGGAACGGTTCAGAAATGCCACCAGGCACAGCTACTGTATGATTAACCTTGTTACTGGTAGAAGGCCAGAAAGGAGCAGGACTCAAACTACGTCAGCTGAAGGGCCCCGGAGATGAACTTTCCATTCATACCTGACCTGGAACGAGACGCGGAGATGCCTTGCAACTCATTCTTAAATGTTACCGTCCGCCAAGGGCTGGATGGAAGAATACAAAAGAAAGGACCTGATATGAAGATACAATTATTATACAGGATTATGCGAGGAAGAGCCAATCCTTAGCGTCGATTCTACCAGCCGGTCTGAAAATTACTGATATCAGTGAAAATCACACATAATGGTGCAGTGCTCATTTCCTGCAAATTATTATGTTTTTGCTTTAGATAAAATGGCATAAAGAGATACATAAATGTAATCTGACATGAACTTTGTTGTTTCCTTCTTCGAATTCCCTTTTTTTAGTTCAAGCCAGCCAACTTGTGCCTTAGGCGACTGATGTAGATAAACTGCCCTCTACCTCATGGTTCTCACGTGTTCCTGCTAGGACTACGCCATACAAGAACAGTATGAGATGCTCACCAAGAACAGAGAGACGCTTCATGGTCTGGCTTAGGGTGCGTCCCTACTTGGGAACATCTATTGAAAAATCTCCATTTATGTATCAGTCTAATCCCACCCAAAATGGCGGTCCAGAACTGAAACAGCAAATTTCCTGCTCTGTTCTTGGTGAGCGTCTCACGTTCTTTTGGTATGGTATTTCACCATTTGGGGGGGATCTCTTGGGAGTAACCTCAAGTGTAAAGGTGAGTCCAGTTGTGGACCTCCTTGCTTTCTTGCACCTAGAGGGATACAATTGTACCCTACGGACAAGACTGATGACGATTGAAAAGTATGTTTGCAGTTGTTGGTTCCCTTGTGTAGAGGACATTTGCCTCGCGTTTTGATCCTGGACTGCCCTTTTGGTCTGGATCAGACTGATATGGAGATTTTTCCTCCGTAATGGAACAAGATTTGAGATGTTCCCCATAGAACAGGCTATGAAAAGGCATCTCATCCTCCTTTGGTCCTGCTAGGGTTATCCTGATTTGATTTGGGATCTTGAAGCAGGACCAACGGTAAGCAAGAACTCCCCAATTGCCCTTTGGTAGACAATACTCATGACCACCATTGCCTCTCAGCGAGGAGAGCCAGACAGATTCCAAGTCCAAAGCAGGGAAGAAAGTCAATGGCAGGACTGGGCAGGCTGAGCATGGGTATGCAAGTGTGTATGACCTTTCAAAAGCCAAGCCAAGACAGCTCCACAAACCAGCCCATTTTCTGGCTCAGTTTTCCAAGGACATAATATCAGTAGCCAAAAAGGCAGAGTTTACCTCATCAATCCCATCTATGCTCCATTGGTATTTCTTTTTAACCCCTTAATGACAAAGCCCGTAAATGTACGCGCTCAAAATTCATTGTTTTCAATGGGTTTTAGGGCCGCCGATTGTCCTTAAGGGGTTAAACCAACTTTTGCCCATTGTCGTTACTTTGCATGTAAAGCAGAATTCACAGGGATATAAATAATAATTTTATACTAATAATTGTAGCTTCTTTATCCTTGTTTTCAGACAAGGAAGGAATGTTTTAAATTGCTTTAATGTGGGGGTTTTTTGCCTGCTTTTGGATAAATATAACTAAAACTTGGCTTTCAATCTTTTTCCTTGCTGTGTTACTATGTATGTTTATATACAAAGAAACATGATAATCCTGCTTAATTATTTTACTAATACATCTCCGCTCCTGCCCGCCTTTTGCTTCGGGTTTTATTCAACTTGAAGTATAGAATAAGCATTTTTATAAAATCGCAGTAATTGTATGTAGGTTTTTTTTTTTTTTGCTTTTTTTTTCTCCAGACATCAAATTGCAAGTTTCTCGCTGAAACAACAATGTAAAATTCTAGGATCGGAAATCACTGACATTTGGAAAGAAATGAGACTGCCAGGTATCCGCTGCCAGGCAGGCTGCAACACATGTTTTCCGAAATGATTCTTGGATAAAGCAATTTTGTAGAAGTGGCATACGACTGGCATCGATATGCATGAATTATGCTATCAAAATCCGCCACGATGACTGTAAGTCGGTATTATCTGGGTACAGAACACTGGGGGCTCGACAGGAGCATATGTCGGGTACTCCACGCTTTCCCTAGAAAAAGATAATCCATCAAAGGCACTAAGCAGATACTTTAAGACCTTACATGCAATCAGGCACCCGGCAAACGTGGCCAACATCAAAAAGTAACGCGTGGCCGCGCATATCCAGCTGGTGGCTGCACCTACATCATCAGACGGCCACTGGCCTTAAAGTGCCGGAGCCACTGTACCAACATTTTACATGATTAAAAAAAAGAAAGGTAGCCCCCTATGTGCCTACCGCGTATATAAGACCCCAAATGTACTGAATGGTATGAGAAGATTAGCAGAGCTTTTTTTAGTTTATGGATGGTCTCTGGTGATGATGGAAGCCTAGGAAGAGAGAGGAACGACATTCTAAGGGGTAGCAAACAGAACCATGTTGGTTTCGTACCCTCTAAATGTCTTTGTTTGAGACCCAAATCTTGTCCCCCAGCCACGTCTCCAACCAACCCCCAAAAAAGCAATAGTGCTTTCTCTTTAGCCATTCGTTGTACAGCGCTACCGAATATGATAGCGCTACATAAAACAATAAATAATAATAATTGGTAGAAAAAAATATTTTTTCCAGCTCCACACTCGAGCCGTAACCAATTACCTTCCACATTAAGAATTACATCGTCTTTAATTATGTATATCCGCCGAGAATGACTCCCAGAGACAAAAACAGTAATTCACAAGAGACGTAAGCAAAAGAGACACCTTGTAGCAGGAGCTGCCATCCGGAATTACTGCACAAACACACGGCGATGATCCGCAACAAGAAGTGAAATTCCAGTTGACCCCATTCACTCGGATAGTGGTCTCCACTCCACTGAGATGCTTCCCACCTCCAACGTTTCTTGGAGAGAGGGAAATATTTCCGTGGATCTCATGAAGCTGTCACTTCGCCTTTATTTTTGGTTCACCCTGCTTGCTCCGCTTTCTGGGTCAGCGATCCCTTTTCCACCGGCTTAATCTGTTCTGACAAAACTTGCACAATTTTTTTTTTTATTATTTTTCTTCAGATAATATTCAAAAAAAAAATAAAAAAATAGCAGCTCAAAATGGGAGTGCGGGAAGGACTATGGTGAGGAAAACAGAATAGTGAAGCGAAGTGTCTAATTATCAGACCCATGAGCGTCCCCCCCCCAGACAACTGTCTGTAATTTTAACTCCTAATGATGCTCTCAGTGTGAAATATTTTCTGGTTCAGTCAGATTTAGAAGTAAACTATCATTGCCAAAGTATTCGCTTTTTTACAAACACAAAACTGTCATTTTTTTTTAGGAATGCATTTTTCTTTCAAGAAGACAGTTCTAATAATAACATTTTTTTTCATATTTTTTTCAGTACAGCGTTCGTGTTTAGAATAGTTTAGGGAGAGATGCAGACGTGAAACATTTTCTGCACATAGGATGTGGACATAATGTATCTTTTTTTTTAGAAAAAGTGACCTCGGCGATTCAAGGAAGAAAGTAATGGCCACTTGGGCAATGTTCTTTTGGGTTAGATTTGTGGAGAAAGAGGAGCGTCTTCATCCGTGGATCTGCCATTATTATTCCGGCCTCTCGCTTACCTTCTTAAAATGGGCGGAGCCTCCCGCTCCCACCGCAGGACCCTGGCAACGAAGTAAGTAAGGATAGGGAGAAGGGGGAGAGGAGGG
>VKOC01018054.1:0-10824 GCA_009364415.1 Spea multiplicata
TTAACTAACACACACACACACACACACTCTCTCTCTCTCACCCCCCTCTCACCCCTCCCTCAAACTTAAGGGGCTTTTTTCAAACTTTTACGCCAGTAGTAAGTGGCCGCACCCCCGACCAATGGACACCGACCGAACAGCGGTATACCACGTCTCCTGCTCAGCCGGCATCAGATCAGGCAAGAGAAGCTGCAGGAAGCTGTCGGTTCTGTCTGAAGACCTATTGTGAGAGATGGTAACTATGACAGCCGCTCGCTGTAAAGTGCCACCCTAGGCCTAGGTCAAGATAAAGCCCTGTCTCAAACAATATTTAGATAGACTTACATTGAGTATTATATCTGATTTGCAACCGGTGGGTGCTATAGCTTAGCTTCTGGACAGTTACACATTTTCATAATCAATACATACTTCTGCTGAACATTGTTTTCTTTCACATAAACTCCCAAGACACATCTGGCAATGTAAGGATGCCTGGAGGGCATTTCTGTTTGGACCAGAACATCATAGCCACTAAATACTGTTCAGATTTGTAATTTGACATTGTTTGTAACCTTATTAATAAGTGTTGAATGAACACTTGGGATCGAAGTGGAATCTATGGTAGGCTGTTAAAGAATAGAACAATGAAAAAGATTATATCTGATGAACAGACTATCGCAGAACCTTTCTACAAATATGTTATCAAGCTGTTATGATTTTTCCATCTCTTGTTTTATTTCTGCTGTGTAAAATTTTGATCCAATCTGACAGATGCAAAGGCTTCCCTCTGTGTGTCTTGTAAAGATATTATGCCTCTAGATTACATGAAGCCTGAACATCTTATTGTGTCCATGGACAAAAAAATATATATTTGGCAGTTCTCCAACTCTTCGAGATAAGCTGTATATTTGGAATTCCTTTTTTCAATGAGGTCCAAATGAAACATTTTGTTCTGTTGCAAGTCATCTTGTATTTTTATTTTATATTACTTGCATTAAAATGCATAATGTTGTATTGGTCTCAGAGAAGATTATCTATAGATATTAGTGATAGTATTTTAGTGGGACACCATATTCATAGTATACAATGTAGCATCACTCCAGCTTATTTTTCCTCAATGTTCCATTCTTTATAATTATTAATTTGGTGCCCGATATGATTCAGCCCATCAAATCCACCCATCATTTCATCATTGGTCTTGTTTTAGGATAGCTATATGCCTACTTTCTTGCATTACATCTAAACCAATGACTCTATGACTATCATTACTTCCCTTCTGTACTTTGTTAAATTGTGCTAACAGCACAATATCCCCAATAATATATGTTGTCTTGCAGTTGCCTTGGATTGTTTACATCCCAGGTGCATTATTTCACATTTATCCACTTTGAACTGCAACTGTCGCAGTATCAAAGATATACCTTACCTTTGAGACCTTTTGTAATATTGCCCACAAAAATAGATTCCAGTACCAATCCCAGAGGTACTCCATTAATAATAACAAGGAATTCCTCTGAATATTCCCCATTAACTACAACCATCACTCAACCTTTGCCTTATCCATTCAATTAACATCCAAGATCAAATACCGTTTATTTAGTATTAATATGTAATGCATTGAAGTATTTTCTTTCATTGCTACCTAAACATAGCGATTAGCAGAAATAAAATTCCAGACCACTCTTAATTCTGTTAAGTCATGAGGAGTAAAGAGTGAATCTAACGAAACTGTATTGCTCATATTCACATCCAGACTTGTATACAAGCTTATATTTGAGAACACATTGTAACAGCCAGCCCCTGCAAAGGAAAAAGCACCTTCGCAAGCTCATCCATTTGAATGACATTTCGACTATCTGGGACATGCATCATAAAAACATAACTCATTCTATTTCTTTAACAAGGCAGCTCATTCTCTCGCTTTTGCCACTCTAGTCCTCATTCTTTAAAAAAAATAATACATATTAGAATAGAGTTCCTACTACTTCATGTTGTTTCCGCTGAAAACAAGAAGTGTTTTGAGTCCGCTGCCTGCACATGCTCCATAGTGCTTACATTAAAGTGAATAGGACTCATTTGCATGTGATAAAATAATGCATGGTTTCCGTGACAAAGAACTCCAATATGCATTTTCAATGACTTTGGGGCTGGAAAAGTTTCTTATTTATGTAATTAAAATTTTGTTTCTTTTGCTCAATTCTCGATAAGAGCAACTTTCATGTATTTGACCTTTTTCGGCCATTATATTTTTGTCACAGGCTTGCAGTTAAAGTTTAGCTTTAAGAAAACATATTTTTATCCCATCATGGGTCAAACAAGGAATATTTTTTCCTCTGTGAGATACTAAATTTGTTCTGCAAATAGGTTTGCAGATGCTTCAGGCTTATTGTTAATGCAAATGAAAAGCATAAATCTTATTTATTAAAGGAAAACTCAGGAACAATTCTCATTCAGAAGTAGTCAGTAGCTACCACGTCTTTTACAAAAAGGTAGCCGGGTTACAATTAGCATGTACCTTTTTTCACGTGTTGCCACCAGCATTGATTGTGGTGAGTACCATACATAAATTCCAGATGGCGTAAAATAATAACAAATCTTTTGTGGATGAGCCATAGCCGTTAATTAGCATAGGTACAAACTATCCTTTGGAATTTGGTGGACAAAAAAACTCACAGCCTGTAGGCTTTTGCTTCTGAAATGTAGTAAGTATACAACAATATTGAAGACAAATTCATCTTTTCCAGATTGTATTGTGCTTTTTTTCCCCATATTCAGCATCTGCAGTACTAGAAAGAAGATGCCAAGTTATTACTTATGTAGCATCTAGTCTTTTGTAACTAAATTTCCTTTTTTGTCGTTGGGGAGAAAAAATATGCCATTCACTGCAAACTCAGATTTCTCACAACTTAATATGGTGCCCTCTGACTTCATATATTGAAAAGCATAAAAAAAGCTGTTTTATGAGGAACCCAGCCTAAAGTGTATCTTTTAACCCAATAGTTTCTCATGTTTATTCAGTTTAAATTGTCTTTTTTGAGTGTTTCACACATTTTATGAAAGTGTTAATTTGAAAGTTTTCTTCTGTAGATCTCAGCTCGTCAAATTGTAATTAAATTACATTTCCCGCTGCCTTCCGAATTCTGATTACCACATTGTATAGGTGGCAAAATAAACTATAATTAAATACTTAAGGTGTATAAAATATACATGCAACTAGACAAAATATGCTCAGGAAAAAAATATCAATTCTATTGCCCAACGCTATCACGTTGCTGGAGAGCAGTAGAGGTATTCAACAGAAATGTTAATTCATTGTATGAAAGACACAAGCAATGTAGTGGGAGGATGTGGCTATGGAACAGGCAACTTTGACAGCAGTCATAATAATTTATTATTGGGAAGAGAAAATCTGTTGCTCCATTCCATTCTTACAAATGTGGCACTGATAATGATAGCATTGGTACGTGGCCATCACTGAGAGTAACAGCAGGCCACAATGGAGCTGGTGAATCAAATCCAGAGCAAGGTGACATCTGAGACAATAGAGTAGTACAGAGTAGTATAGGACAATAGTATTAGTACCAGCAAAGTGGTCCTAGAGCAGTTACATATCCACAACATCCCTTTGAGTGGTCTATCTCAGCATCAAGAGCTCCTATGAATATTGCCACTTTCACCTTTGTGATTCAAAATCAACCTAAATCATTTACCTAATGAACTGTATCTGGAAAATATTTTGGAAAAGTGAGCGATATTGAGCTTGCAATATCTGAAAAATCACTGTTCACCTTTAAATTACAAATCACTTGCATCTAGTTTCAATGTAAATATCCAATATGTAAAAGCATGGACACCATAATACTGCTACAAGTACACAAGTATCGCCTGTTATATAAAGGCAAGCTTTCTAGTAGAAGCATGCTACATATAGAAAAAAATATATGGTGCGCCGTCAGTAGTTTTCCCCCCTCTCATTCTGTATGTGAGAGGCTATGCTTTTAAGAACGGTGGATTTGTATCTGTATTATCATCAAATACGGTATATATATTATCATTATGCATTACATAATATCTGTTGTATTACTTCTCCAATATAAATACAATTACCATAGCTTTCTTGTTGTACACAGTGGCATTTATGGCATTTAGCCAATGTGATGATGACGATAACACCAATTATTAGAGTCATTGAAGATGTTATCCCTTTATTTTACTGAGAAAGTCCCTAACTGTTTTACTGGTTCACATTAGATAGCTGCAACTGTTGCCTGGTATGTGACCAGAGAATCCTGACAGCTTAACCTTTGTGGACACTTTACCTGATACTTTGAGGTGCAGTCTATAGAATAGAGAATTTTCCATGAAATCTTAAATGGATATAGTGTGGGTAGATGCTTACATTTAAGTTTCCTTTTAAACTTTTGTTGCTTATAGAAAAGTTGTTTCCTGTGAATTATATTAAATATGTATACACTGTGTATCAAAATACTGAATCTGAAACAATATATTGGTTTCTAGCAGTTGTGTAGGTGCCTGTACATTACCTTCAGCCGTTTTAATCCTGTGTCTGTGGCAATTACCACATAACTCTAAAAATTATGTGGTAATTGATAGTGGGGAAAGAAAGAGAAGGGAGTACAAAAGGCAGAATATTGCCTACAATCTTTTGATCATTTTGAGAAAACAATAATTTAATCATCTTCTCCAAATTATTGTTTTCTCAAAATGATCAAAAGATTGTAGGCAATATTCTGCCTTTTGTACTCCCTTCTCTTTCTTTCCCCACTATCATTCTTTTCTTCTCTTTATTTCCTCATTGTCCATCTCTCCATCTTCTCTCTCTCTCATCTCTTTTTACTTTTTTGATTCCCTCCTCTGCACACTGCACTATCCAGCAGCCCCTTTGCCACACACTACACTGCATGGCAACACCTCCTCTGGTACACAACACTATCAGACACCCCTTCTTATCACTAAACCATGTTCCAACAGCAGCTTACCTCATTGTACACATGATTGTGCAGCCTCTTTCCACATCACACATAAAATAATTATAGTCCCTTTCTCCATTGCACACAACATGATTAGACAACATTATCCAGTAGCCCCTGTCCTTATTGCACACAACAATATTAAGCAAAGCCTTGGTGTGAATTCTTTGTCACAAAGGATGGGGTATATTGCAAAGGTCCAATCATAGTGCACTTCACCTTTATCGCTACCCAGCATGAGTGACCGTTCCCACAGTGAAGGCTTTTCTATGAATACAGTACAGTGGATATAAAAAGTCTACACACCCCTGTTTAAAAGCCAGGTTCTTGTGATTTTAAAGAATAAGACAAAGATAAATCATGTCAGAACTTTTTCCACCTTTAATGTGACTTATAACGTGAACAATTCAATTGTAAAACTAGCTGAAATCTTTGAGGAGAAAAAAAACAACCTCACAATAACCTGGTTGCATAAAGTGTGTCACACTCCTTAAACTAATACTTTTTTGAAGGCACCTTGGATGTGTGCTTTCGGTCGTTGTCGTGCTGAAAGGTGAACTTCATCTACACCTTCAGCTTCCTAACGGATGCCTGAAGGTTTTGTGCCAAAGTTGCCTGGTATTTGGAACTGTTCATAATTCCCTCCACCTTGACTAAGGTCCCGATTCCAGCTGAAGAAAAACAGCCACCACCATGCTTCACTGTGGGTATGGTGTTCTTTGGGTGATGTGCAGTGTTGTTTTTGTGCCAAACATACCTTTTGGAATTATGGCCAAAAAGTTCACCCTTGGTTTCATCACACCATAACACAATTTCCCATGTGTTTTTTGGGGGACTCGATGTGTGTTTTTGCAAACTTCAGCCGGGTTTGGATGTTTTTCTTTGTAAGAAAAGGCTTCTGTCTTGCCATCCTACCCCCATAGCCCATTCATATGAAGAATACGGGAGATTGTTGTCACATGTAGCACACAGCCAGTACTTGCCAGAAATTCCTGCAGTTCATTTAATGTTGCAGTAGGCCTCTTGTAAGTCTCCCTGACCCGTTTTCTTGTCGTCTTTTCATAAATTTTGGAGGGACGTCCAGTTCTTGGTAATGTCTCTGTTGTGCCATATTGTCTCCGCTTGATGATGACGGTCTTCACTGTGTTCCATGGTATATCTAATGCTTTGGAAATTATTTTGTACCCTTCTCCTGACTGATATCTTTCAACAATGAGATCTCTCTGCTTTGGAAGCTCTCTGTGGACCATGAACTTTAGTTGTGATTAATCAGAGTCACTTTAAATGATGGCAGGTGTGTAATGAGTTCTATATAACATAAGCTAATTTGATTGGTTAATTCTGAACAGTCACAGCCCCAGTTGGGTGTGCACACTTCCAATCAGGTTATTGTGAGTTTTTATTTATTTTTTTCCCCCTCAAAGATTTCCGTTTGTTTTGTAATTGAATTGTTCATGTTATAAGTCACATTAAAGGTGGAAAAAGTTCTGACATGATTTATCTTTGTCTCATTCTTTACCATCACAAGCACCTGGCATTTTAACATGGGTGTGTAGACTTTTTATATCCACTGTATATGATTGCAATGAGAATTCACATTTTGAATTATTGTGGGCAAACCTAAGTGTATATTGTATAATATATATGTATATATAATAGCTTTTTGGGTACCTAGACATAGAAGCCTAAGATTTTAAGATATTTCAGGAAGGGGACTATGGTATAGTACTATATGGATAGTATAGTAAACAATAACATAGTCACAGTACAAGAGTGTTTGTTTCACTCAAATGCTTCATTTTTAATTGCAACTTGGTGAAGAAACAATGCAAACACACTTTTCAAACTTAAAAGGTGATTTATAGATGATCATGAAAACATTCACAGACATATAAATAGATACTGACAGTTAGAATTAAAGAATCCTGTAAATGATATTCAGTTGCAAATTACTATGGAGTGTAGGGAATGCCAATTTAGATGTATGGTCTCTGATGTTGCAAAGCCATCTGGTAAATTTTAGATATGGTCTGGGATATTTTTTAGCATCCAATGTGACAATAGCAATTGAAATTTATGACAAGCATTCTGGGAGAGTATCTACCTTTTAAAAGATCATATTTTGAGATTTGAGAAACAGATGTTAGTGAAAATATGCCGCAAAGACTTTGTGTGCAAGGAACTAAGGTATGCATTGTGAAACCACTATCATAAGTTTGCAGTACTATGCGTGTTGAAACAATTAGCTTTCTGAGCAGTTTTAACTCTTGTGAATAATTCCATACATAAAATCCACAGGCTGTATTCAATTTATGCAAATACACCAGAATGAAACTTGAGTTTCACATCTCAGAAATGATGTTTATTATAGAATCTTTCTGGAACAGCACTGCCCAGTGTATCGCAATTCCCAGGGCAGATAGGGAAGCTGCCAATCAAGTGAAATCAATGCATTTGCCCAATTTTTTGTACAACATTTGAATCAATTTCATCAGCCAACCATCTGGCTCATATTACCTCCCTTCACAGCCCTCTAACAATTACAGCTTTTGAATCAATCATTTTGAAACGAGCTGTACAGAACGAACGTATGAATCTCCAAACAGCTCATAGTGAATAATAAGCCACACAGATCATTCAATAATATTAATGCTGCTGGGGACAGCCAGTGAGAAAAAATTCATCAACTTTGGCTTTTCACTCCTGCCTCCCTGTCCCTCCGAAAGTCAATAATTAGCAGAACAAATGGAAGTAGACGCTTATAAGTGTTATTGGGAATGCACAGAGTATGTCACACAGTCTGGTTTTTTTGCAGTAAATGATGCCTTCCTTTCACTGTCATATTTTCATTGTTGAGAATTTGCCGTCTAAATTGTCTTGGTTAATGGAACTCACTTAATCCCAAAACCCATTACAAGTGTTTCCTTGCAGATAAAAGAGATATTTACTACCACTCATAAGACAATTCCTCTACAAGTTCTGTCCATAAACATCCAGCCTAATTTTTTTAATTTTTTTATTATTTACTGAAAATAAGGTGGAAACTGAGACAATATTTGTAATATGTACTATTTTGTACTTAAATGTATTTGTATTGAAATGAGTCAACACAATGAAGAATCTGTTTAAGATGATTATTATTGTTAATGTGGTGATGCCATCAACCAACATGCATAACATGCCATTACTAAACATTACTATGACACTAATGTCATACGCCTCCCCATTCCCCACTCCCACCACCTTCCTACTTAATCAAGTACTTATTTTATTATACCTTTGTTTGTATCTCTTATTTCAGACCCAGCTGATTTCTTAAAATTCCCCACCATAGTCAGCGATTGTTTTTCCCAGTATTTAAACTTCCCTCCTCTTTTAGATTAAATAGACAAAATTCCAGGGAGGTGCCTCTTTAATTAACAGATGTATAAGGAACTACCAACGAGCTCAAAAAATGTCAAGAAATATGCATTTTCAATTGACAACGTCATTACCCATGATTCATTATAAATGATTCAGGTAGCCCAGTTACACCATGAGCTATGTTAATAAATCAGCACTGGAGCATTGGTAGGGCAAAGTGCTGAGTGCAGTAACACTTACATGCTTTCGCTAGCCACTGTTTTAAAGTAAAAGCTTTCCCACACTGTTATCCTTCATCAACATGTATGAGACACTACGGATTTTACTCCTTTGGGAACATATCAAATTCTCGATCACTTTGGTTAAAAAAAACTGCTTGAAGTTTTTTCTTTACACAGACATTTTGAGAAATAGTGGATGTTAGCAGTGATATCTATTTTCTCTCTGTAGAAGATGACAATCTTCAGACGTTGCAGGTGAAGTCACCCTTTGCTTGTTCACTGGTGCCCAATGCTAACGTAAGTGTAAACTAAAGTTCTCCATTCTTTAAGCATTTGACTTATGCCATTGGTATCCGCTTAATATCACCTGCTGGTACATAACTCCTAAATGCAGGGTTTCACCTTTGCATTCGCTATCCATGACCCTTTCATGCAGTGATCTGTCGACCCCTTTGGAATTCTTACTCAGTATTCATCAAGAATCAGCGTGAACCACTGACACCAATTCGCCTTTCTGATATAGTATTGTTTGTTTCCAAATATAACACTAGATGGTAAACTCCTAGGATTAAAGGTGGATTGTTCTGGAAGCAGCATCTGAAATTGACTGTGATAAAGAAATGTCTGTGGGAGTAGATGGACTATTACTAGGAGGCTGTAGCCATTAGAAACACACGGCAAGGCAGTTCATAAAAATATTAGAATGATCTTCAGGGCCGTCGACTAAGATTGGCTAAATTTGGAGGGATTAAAAAATACTACATTCCAAAAGGCAATTGAATGCTAACTTTAGAGGTTGGCCTTTTCATCAAAAGCTGAAAAATTACTAATGAAAGAGCAAATGTTATACTGAGGACAATGAGATACACGGAGCGCTAGGTATAAAAGAAACATACAGTTTGACCGGTTTGTCAAGGAGTTTCACTTAAGTATTGCTATAATACATGTAAATAAAAACCTTTACCAAACTGTTTGAAATGTTCTTATAATATATCATGAGTTAGAAAAGGCTATATTTTGCATGCTACAATGCCTTGCAAAAACATTCACCCCCCTTGGCATTTTTTTCCTATTTAGTTGCATTACAACCTGGAATTAAAATGGATTTGTTGGGGATTTTTATCATTTATTTTACACAGCATGCCTGCCACATTGAAGATGCAAAATATTTTGTATTGTGGGAAAAAAACTTGAGCATGGAACTATTCACCCCCAAAAGCAATACTTTGTAGAGCCACCTTTTGCAGCAATTACAGCAGCAAGTCTCTTGGGTACGTCTCTATAACCTCGGCACATCTAGCCACTGGGATTTTTGCAAAACTGCTCCAGCTCCTTCAAGCTGGATGGGTTCTTTGGTCCTTATGGTGTTGCTTGCTTGGTGGTGCCCCTTGCTCAGGGGTGTTGCAGACTCTGGGGCCTTCTGGACCGGTATTTATATATATATATTTTTTATATTATATTTATTATATATATATATACTGAGATCATGTGACAGATCATGTGACACTTAGATTCCACACAGGTAGACTTTATTTAACTAATTATGTGACTTCTGAAGGTAACTGGTTGCACCAGATCTTATTTAGGGGCTTTATAGCAAAGGAGGTGAACACATGAACACGCACCACTTTTTCATGTTTTATTTTCTTAGAAATTTTTAAAAAGTTATTTTCTTCATTTAACTTCACCAATGTGGACTATTTTTTATATGTCAATTACATGAAATCCAAATAAAAATCCATTTTAATCCTGGGTGGCAGTACAATAAAATAGGAAAAATTCCAAGGGGGTGAATACTTTAGCAAGGCACTATATTTGTGAGTGAGCCAATGTAATTAAAAAACTGAGCTGGTGCTGAGCTTGAGGCTTGTATCCCTCCTCTCTTAAAAAGCCAGGCCAGCTCAAGCCGACATCGGCTATATGTACAACCATTTATTTATACTAATTTAAGTACAAAAAAACCAAAGGACTGGACAACCAAATGGAATGATTTTTAATGGTATAGAAGAATATGAAAACCTATGATAGAATTTTAAATAATTTACATTATGGCGTAAAATACACACAAACTAAAGGTACAGTTATTACCGTATATATTCCGGCGTATAAGACAACTGGGTGAATAAGACGACCCCCAACTTTTCCAGGTAAAATATAGAGCTTGGGCTATATTCGCCGTATAAGACTACCCCTCTACCCAGTATACAACACGGCAAGCGATTCACCTTACCAGTGATTGGCTGGTCGTTATACAGACAAATACATACATA
>VKOC01018056.1:0-36104 GCA_009364415.1 Spea multiplicata
CCCCTCACCCCCCCCAAAAAAACATGATTTTTACCCAACAATTTTTTTTCAACAAATTCAATTTACATATTGAATCATATCTGTAAAAAAATCTAAGAAAAAGGGGCGCATGTACAAAGGGCATAATCAAAGAAAAAGGGGCGCATGTACATAGGGCCCCTTTTGTACATGCGCCCCTTTTTCTTTGTATACATAAATAATGTATGGAAACATAGCAAGCAGATATAGATCAACAGAATAACACACAAACCCAGCATTGCAGATATAGATCAAATAGAATTCACATAAAAACTCTGCATTAAAGGTATATTTAAAACCCCCTAAATTATAGGCATAGATCACAGGTCTCACACCCCAAAACCAGCCCTGGCCTCCACACTGCCCACATAGAACCTGACCAGCACCCAGATAACACACGTAGGGTTTGCCATCTTTGTCCCCAAACAGCTGGATGGGGACAAAGGTGACACTGGGGAGGTGAACTTGTGTGTCTAATCTATATAAAAGTGTTTATATATGTGTCTAGACAATTATGTCTATATAAAAATAAATCTAGAAATCTCCATTTTTTTAAGAAAAAAACTTTATGCGTTTTGTCCCCCTCCACAGACACACACATATATTTATTTTTATGTTTATAATTGAAATAATAATGAAATAATAATTTAATGCCATATACATTTTTTTTTTAAAATACATTATTGTACTGACCTAAATATAAAATATTCCTTCCACTTTGGGGCCCTGATGAAGTGCTGATGGAGTGAAGACTTTCAAACTGGATGTACGTGACTGACACGACATCCGGTGCTCCAGCTCCAGCAGTCTGATGGGGCGGAGCTTTCAGCCCTCATGCAGCTCTTGTGGCACGATCCAGTGCTCCTGCAGTCTGTATGAGGGGGCGGAGCTTTCACCCCTCATGCTCTATGTGATCCGGTGATCCTGCACTCTGAGCGTGAGGGGGCGGAGCTTTCGCCCCTCACGCTGTATCAATGATTAGGCGGCCGTCGCCAGCTCCGTGGCGCGGCTTGCCTTATTTAAAAAAAAAACAAAAAAACGGTTTCGGACGGCCCCTTGGCTTGGGTCCCCCTTCCACCGGGTCCCGATTTCGGGCAGCCCCTTGGCTTGGGCCCCCCTTCCACCGGGTCCGGATTTTGGGCGGCCCCTTGGCTTGGGCCCCCCTTCCACCGGGTCCCGATTTCGGGCGGCCGTTCGCTTTTGGGCCCCTCTGCCGCCGGGCACGATTTCGTGCGCGTGGGCCGTTCGCTTGGCCCCTCTTGCCGCCGGGCCGATTTCGTGCGGCCCCTTGCTTGGGGCCCCCTGCCGCCGCCGGGGCCCGGTCGCAGCCGCGACCCCGGTAGGTACGCCACTGCTGGAAGCACTCCCCTATGATAACAAATCCAGTGAGGAGCTTATCCAACACAGGAGGGAAGTAGATTCCTTCCTTCCTCTTCACCCTTCACTTTCTTCCTTCCTCCCCACCCTTCCCTTCCCATTCTTTCCTTCCTATTCTTTCCTTCCCTTCTATTCCTTTCCATTCCTTTCCTTTCAAAAACAATGATTCCAGCCTCTGCCTTTGATTCCAGAATTAATGGACTCAGCGAAGCATAAATATACACCAAGAAATTGGGTCCCAAATTCCTGGGCTCCTTCACCATTACAAAAATGGTCCTGCTGTGGTTTCTAGAGTTGCCTACTACATGACATATTCATCCTACATTACATGTCTCACTCCTCAAGAGATGAATACCCAACACTATGCAGAGAAGAACCTTTGCTCCTATCCTCCCCATAGTGGTGAACAATTCAGAACAACAAAAAACGGAAAGTGTAAAAACAGAGATGGGAGTGTTAGTTATCAAGGACCAGGAACAAGCATATATTAAGGAGGAAGGTATGGCAATGAATATGCAAATGACTACTGCAAAAAATTTGCAAACAAATTGTGATTTGATGACTCAAGACAAGGTGCTGTAGCAACTAAAGCTCCAGGGCCTGACAGTATTCACCCAAGAGTACTTAAGGAGCTGAGTCTGGAATTAAGTGAACCTCTGTTTCTAATCTTCTGGAATTATTTCCGGAATTGTACCAGAGGATTGGAGGAAGGCAGATGTGGTTCCTATATTCAAAAAGGGTTCAAACTCTTTGCCTGGAAATTATAGACCCGTGGGCTTAACTCCTGTGGCTGGGAAAGTATTTGAAGGGCTATTAAGGGATAATATTCAGGAATTCATTGGGAAGAACAGTGTTATTAGTAAAAATCAGCATGGTTTTATGAAACATAGGTCATGTCACACTAATTTAATTGCATTCTACAAAGAAGTAAGTAGAAGTGTAGATCAGGCTCTTGCAGTGGATGTAATCTACTTGTCCTGGGACCAATTTTATTCAATAAATTTATAAATTACTTTGCAATAGGTGTTGAAAGTCATGTTTCCGTGTTTGCAGATGTCACTAAACTCTGTAGAGTAATACAATGTGAGCAGGATATTACTTTGCTGGGGAGGGATTTAGATAGACTGGGTGATTGGGCACACAAATGGCAGTTGAAATTTAATGTAGATAAATGCAAATGTATGCACTATGGGGTAAGGAATGCAAAAGCAACTTACACCCTAAATGGTAGTGAATTAGGGATAACAACAAATGAGAAGGATTTGGGAATTGTTATAGACAACAAACTAGGAAACATTGTGCAATGCCAATTAGCAGTTGCTAAGGCCAGTAAAGTAAATGGTGCGGGCTACAAAATTAATAATAATGAATGGAACTCTTTAGTTATGAAGAAAGGTTAATTAAATTAAATCTGTTTAGTTTAGAAAAAGGGCACCTCATAGGGGATATGATAGTATTATATAAATATATTTGGGGCCAATACAAACCATTGTGTGGAAATCCATTCATAAACAGGACTATGCATAGGACACCGGGTCACGCATTTTACAGTTAGGACAATAAGGATGTGGAATTCTCTGCCTGCAGAGGTAGTTTTATCAGAGTCTGTACAGACATTTAAACAACAATTGGATAAAAGCATAATATTCAGGGATATAATGTTTAAATTATGGGGAAACTGATCTGATCTGACCCTGGGATCTTGGGTCAAGAAGGATTTCCCCCCCCCCTAGTTTGTGCAAAATTGGAAAAAGCCACAACTGGGTTTTTTTGCCTTCTTTTGGATCAATAACAAGAAATAAACAGATATGGGAAAGGCTGAACTTGATGGACGCATGTCTTTTTTTCAGCCTATCTAACTATGTAACTATGTTACAGTCTTTGGGACCCCTCAGATCTGTTTATCATTCCTGATGCTGTTGTTTTAGGGATGTGTCTAGTGTTAAAGTGATTTCTGTACATTGCCCTCTCCTCTTCAAATGTGTCTTTCCTGTTGCCAATGTGTTCATCTATGCAGAGGAGACATAGGCAGGCAAAGGTGGCACAGGTAGGCTGTTAAGGGGCAGACATGGAACATGCAAGCTGTTTTGGGGCAGAGATGGCACAGGGAGGCTGTTTGGGGGCAGATATAACACAGGGTGGCAGAGGTGAGACAGGCAAGCTGTTAAGGAGCAGAGGTGGCACAAGCAGGCTGTTAAGGGTGAAGAGGTGGCACAGGCAGGCTGATAAGGGTCAGAGGTGGCACAAGCAGGCTGTTTAAGGGGCAGAGGTGATACAGGCAGGTTGTTTAGTGACAGAGGTGGCACAGGTAGGCTTTTTAAAAAGTAGCTGTGGCATAGGCAGGTTGTTTAAGAGGCAGAGATGAAACAGACAAGTTGTTTAAAGGGCAGATGTGACACATGCAGACTGTTAAGGGGCATAGGTGGAACAAGCAGGGTGTAAAAGACGCAGAGGTGGCACAGGCTGTTTGGGGATAAAGATGGCACAGACAAGCTGGTTAGAGCAATGACAAGCTGCTTGGGGGAAAATATGGCACAGACATATTTGGATGGTACAGACAAGATGTTTGGGAGCAAAGTTAGCACTGTGGGACGTTTTGCTTGTGAAGCTGGGGTGCCCCAGGGCAATTTTCACCACCAGTGTGGCGTGTAGGCACATGAGCTCGTCCACGCAAAAATATTTTGGGCTGGTATCTTTATATTTACAAGGCTCCTTTTTATTCCCAGTCTGGCCCTGTATATAAGGCAGGAGGGGTCAACACATTGGAGGGCTCTTTCTGGGCATGCGGGCCTTGTGGTTTAGAGGTAATCTGTCCCTTAGTAGATTAGTTGAAGCTTGCTTTATATGGGAAAGTGTTCATGGTTTATAGAGTATATGCATTACCTTACCATTCTGCCTACAGTTTTTTCAGTGATTTACTTCAGGATGTTTTACTATATTAGCACCACTTGCTATACATTGATTATGATTAGCTAATTATATGTTTTTTAAATCCTTTTTTCTCCATTATTCGTGTTAATATTACTACTTTACCACTGCCCTTATTTTTTTACAATCTTTTTTCAATTATTTATCTCTCCTTCCATTTCTATAGTCATCTGATTTAGCCCTTATAGTTTATGTGGTTGGCTTGTTTATATGCCTCCCTAACAATATCCTTTGTGGGCTTCTTAGCTTCTTATATTACACCATTACATAAATCAGATGTTTGAGCCTCTGCCTAAAAAGAGTCATTCAGTCCCAGAGTTATTAACCTAAATAAATATAGTGCAACTTGTCCCTACACATTACTAACTTATCGGAGAGGTCCACTTAAATTTATGTTGTGCCCCTTCTACAAATACCCTGTATGCATTTGACCCCCCCATCACTGTTTATTTCTTCCATGCAGTAGATGTGTTTGAGGCTAACACATCTCTTTGCAGGTTATATACTTACTACCAGTAAGCTCCAGTGCTGGCCAAATGAATGATGTGGGCTGGGGGTCTGTTCAGACACCCATGAACATGTGCGGAAGGCGCTCCCATTGAATTGTTGGAGCACAGAACAGGAGGGCAGATGCAGATCATCAGTGTTGTTTTTGTTCTTTTTTAAGAAGAAAAAAAAATGGCTATTAAAGTACTCACAGAGTACTTCAATATGTATTCTTCTTTAGCGGGGCTGTCAGGGACACCAAACTTTTCCTTAAGTCCATAGGTTTCCAATAGCTTTCATTGTAGAATTTTTAACAACTGAAATCGTGATTTCAGACAGATTATTGAATAATTAACCATGCATAAATCCAGTTAACATTTAGATGAGTCATTGAATTGAGCCCAAATATTCTTTTGCTGTATGGTATTCTTTCTTTTGCTTTTCTTTTTTTGAACCTATGTAATCTGATTGCCCTTTGCAGCTTCTGATATTATTTCTTATCTGTTTGTACCAATCTGAGTGTCAATGTGAGTAATGGGTTGTTTTGATAGAAAGTTACATATTTACTAGTAGCCATGATTAATCACCGAAACATGAAATAAAAAGGGTTTACGTTTTAGTTCCCTTTCATAAATGTAAACTAAAGTCTCGGTATATTCAATATGGATTACACACATGGCATAGGGTTTAGGTTACTTTTATAGTCTTAGTTACCTAAGTAAACAGATTTGAATGCATCCATTTTGAATGTCTAGGTAGAAATTTGGTGGAGAAAAAAAAGAGACTCTTTATGGTAACTTGCTGTCAAGCTTTGAACCTTTAGGGTCTTACCGTTCTCCACTGCAGTCCTCTGCTGCCCGCTCCCGACTCATTCGACATGCAAGTAGGCCTGAATCAGGCCTGTCGTGCTTGACTCCTTGATGCACTGATGATGTGGACGGCACTTAAAGGGACGGCATGGACCAATTAACCCCATTTTTTAGCAAGCTAATTTTTTTCCCTGTGCTGGGATTCAGTCCTTGCCCTTTGCGGTGTTCGGTGTACATTCTGCTGTATAAGTTAGTTCCTGACTACATCGTTATAGAGGTGAACCGGCAGGGTATTGGAGCTTACTTAACCAATGCTCCATACATTTTGAGATGACCCTATGACATCAAGGATCCCGGTCACTTCCAAATTATGTTATTGGATTTCAGGCTCTGGCGGCCCAGGTAATTTGGAATAATGATGCCTTAGTAGCAGTGTAACGGGTTCACCAAGAGAGCTGTAGTAACTCCCAGAGATCACCCACATGTATCCTCCTGTTGTCCCCGGAATCACTTCCAGCACCAGTCAGCATGCGCACCTTGGAACCCTGCTATGTGTACCCAATAAGTAGACACAACTACCTTGAACTGAGTACAGCAGGAATGAACAGTTTATTGTAGTAAAACATAGACTGATATAGCCACAGAACTTCATTAACATAAATTAACAGATACATGCATACAGCCCAACCTTTAATCCCCAATCAGCAATCCTATTGATGGGATTAATTAAACAATGGAGTTCCTGCCTGTTTGGCAGCCAGGCTGGAGCCATCTCCGACTACCTTGGGGCCTTGTATGACAGGTCATTCTGTCACAAGCAGGTTTCACTAATGGACTTTCTGATTGTCTAAAAGATGAGATAGCTACTTGAGAGCTACTTATGGATCTTGAAGCATTGATGGTGCCTCTCCAATGAATTGATCTCCGTCTTAGGCAGCACCTCTCCCAGCAAGCCCCTCGCTTCTCGTGTGCTGAAGCGGCCTGTGTTCTCCTCCTCGAGGGGAACCTATGCAGATAGGTGCTACTCACCTGGTGGAAGAGGGAAAACAATTACGCAAAAGAGAGGGTCTCTATATTGTGTTAAAAAAGGACATTTTGTTTGTTTCTGCCCGATGAAGGCAGGAAGCTTGAATGCTTAGAGGAGAAACAACTCTTACTGCTAGCAGTGGCTCAACAAAAGCTGCAGGTGGAGGTCTGCATTTAAGACTGAAAGGTTACTGTGTGATCTGAAACTTTAGAATGTATACTTGCTTATTTTCCCAGGAAATTTTAAAGTGTAAAGGTGGTTGGGGAGATCACATATCTTCCTCTAACTGGACCAAAATTAAGAGAATGTGCAGTCTCTTCAGCAATCCTTAACACTGTGTGCCACTGATTGATGCTGAGTATTGGCATATAACATCATTTGCTGAGGCTCAGCATAGAACCTGTGGCACTGGAAGAAATCGGAGAGAAAGGTAAGAGATGAGGAAAATGGAGGGACAGAGAGAGAAAGTAAAATTTTGAGTGTATGTTAGGGCAATTGTGGCTGCAAGGGAAAGTGTGTACAACAGGACATGTGAATGTGTATGTATGTGTGCATGGGCAGGCATTTGTAAGGGCAGTGTATATGTGTGTATATGGGAACTATGGGCCGGCGTGTGTATATGTGTTTTTCTTGGTAAGTTATGTATCCGGGTATGTGGTTGTGTGTGACTGGGTATGTTAGTGTTTGTGTGACAGGGTATGTTAGTGTGAACATGTGTTTGTGTATGTTAGTATGTGTAAGGGTATGTTAATGTGTGGGTATGTTAAGTGTGTGTCTAGTGTGATTGTGGTGGTCTGTGTGTGTTTTTGTGATTGGATATGGGTGTGTGGTAGTGTGAATGCCTCTGTATGCAATGATGTCACGTATTGTCTTGTGACAGCAACCTTTGACATGTCAGGCAGCTTAGATGTTGCTTCCAATACCTTGTAGTAGTATCTGTAGTTCACCTTTGTTTGTAAGTTGATGTTTCTGACTGCTGCTAATTACTGTGTTATTGTACTTCTTTAGTGCTGATCTTTTTGTAATATTTAATGTATTATATTAGCTAGTGATATGTTGGGATTTAATGCTCTTGTAATGCCTGTGATTAATTTCCAGAATTAATATGGATTATTATTTGGATATGTCGTCTATGCCAACTGTACTCCCAACACATTTATATTATTAATTAAGGTAATATATATATATTAATATACTGTAGGTATTGGGTGTGTATATATATAGTGTATGTATTTGTAAAGCAAAAGAGCTGACCTAATAAAATCAATTTATTTAAACATAACAGTATTGTGTAAGGTAAACATAAGGTATTGTAAAAAGAAGAGTCTTCTTGGAATGGGCCTGCCCCCTAATGGCTCATTAACCTGTGGAGCACGGACAGGTGCCTGAAGAGGCAATGGCAATAGCAGGTCTTCTGGGTGCAATGGGAAGTCAGTTTTTGAACTTGGTGATATAATCTACACTAGTAGCGGTCCACCCTGGGTGCCGCTCATCAAGGGGGTGCCACCACCCCTCCAGAGACGGACAGTAATGTCCGCCACTAGAGGAGCAGGCTCGGTTGGGGAAATCAAGGATCTCCCTCTAACCGTCTTAAGTCAATCAAGGGAGCGGGAGGTCTGTTAATGCAGACCTCCGATCCTGCTACCTTGCGATGTGCGCGGCAACTGATGCTGTGCATCGGGATTTGATGTAGTTTCCCGGCACACGACACTGAAGCTGCGCCCACCGCCTTCCGTTCTCCCTGCACCGGAAGGACAGGACACAGAAGAAGAAGAAGAAGAAGAGCCAAGAGGAAGAACGAAGAGGAGGAGGAAAAGTGACAGTGACAGAGAAAAGGTAGGAAAACATTCAGTGAGAGTGGATTTGTAAGCATGTGAGAGTGATGGTGCAGTTTATGCTGAATGTTTGTGAATGAGTGTGTGTGTCTGTGATAGCATGGATGTGTAAGTGGGAGGGGGTAGCATGGCATAGGGAGGCTGTAATCACATTCCTATCATGCCCAGGTTCCAGCATGTACTGGCTGCCTGGGCATGATAGGAGTGTGATTGATGTTATATTGCAGTTGATTTATTTATCCAATTTCGGTGTGTGTACCACACTGTTGTTAAAAGTAAGTAACTCACCAAAATTGGACAGAAAAATTAAATAACAATATTGATGTGGTGTAGGCCTACCACTTCAGTGTCTGGCTTAGTATATAGTAGGGATGCACCAAAATTAAAATTCTGGACCGAAACCAAAAATTCAGCATTCACTTGGCCGAAACGCAAAATGCCCCCCACCTTTGAAAACCAAAAAAAAAAAAATATCTAAAAGGAAGTGACACCAAAATTAGACAAAAAAATCAATAACAGTCATCTTTGCCCACTGCTGAGTATAGTAGCAACAGTGCTATTCTGTCTCATTTTATAGATATTTGTCTTGCCGTAGACTGATGAACATCAAGGGTTTTAGAGATTTTATAACCCTTTTCAGCTTTTTGCAAGTCTACAATCGCTAATTTTAATTCTCCAGACACCTCTTTGTTTGATGCATGGTTCATAGGCAATGCTTTTTGTTGCTGACCAATAAGATTGGTCTTAAGGTTAGTTGACAACTGACTTTAATTTGCTTTTGGAGAAGTCATTACCATTACAATTGAGTTTCATACACTCTTTCTGCCCTGCAATGTAAAATTTTACATGATGTGTTTATGAAGACTTGAAAACATATAGTTGTTAGATACAGTCTTACCTCTTCAGTCCCATATAGACATATCGATATTTTCCCAAAAGGCATTGTATGATGTCCTTATGGACGTACTGTAGAAAATACAGTGGTGCTCTCTGATGTTAGCCACATCCGTCCTGTTCTCACTTCAGGGAGCTGCCTCGCATCCAAGACTGTCCCGTGAGAACAAATCAGTTAAGTTTAGTATTAAGTTAGTTTGTTGGGTGGTTAGAGGGAATTAGGGATAGTGTAGAGGGAGAAAAGAAAATAGATATTTCTGTGTATTATAGTAGAGTAGTTTGGTGGGTGGCAAGGGGGAATTGGGTAGGCAGTGTAGGTTAGGGAGGGAAAACATTTTAGTTTTTTTTTTCTCACATCTATACTGCCCAGTGTCTGTGTCAGGACTCGGGTGATCAGGTCGGGTAGGAGCCCATGCGCAGGGGATACTTGGGGTTCAGTCTATAACCCACGGTGCATGATTATGCAGACAGACACCACAAACAGAAATCCAGGTAATGCAGTGTATTTTATATATATAACAGGACCGGCAAATAAGGGTAATACAGTCTAAGCAAGAAACGTATGGCAAAATAAAATACCGGTAATAAGTCTTTTGGCAGGGAGCCCGCTTGGAAGGGCACGACAGACAGAGCCCGCTTGGAGGGACACAAAAGGCACAAAAGCAGGGAGTCCGCTTGGAAGGACACGCAGGGAAAGGACACACAGGGAGTCCGCTTGGAAGGACACAAAAGCAGGGAGTCCGCTTGGAAGGACACAAAAGCAGGGAGTCCGCTTGGAAGGACACAAAAGCAAGGAGTCCGCTTGGAAGGACACAAAAGCAGGGAACCAGGAACGGTACAGGTGCAGAGCCACAGCAGGAAGGTCCATAGACTTCAATACAAAGGCCCTGACTGAAGGGCAGGGCAGGTTCATAAAGGCAGGGTCATCAAGGTAACAAGGCCCAGCTGTATGTATTGGCTAGGGCTCAACCCAGGTAACAAGGCACACCTTAGTTCTGAGTGCTGTGGAGGGTGGCCACTAGTGGTAGCAGATGTAAATGGCACAGGTATGAAAAAGCCATGGTTCAGGTCAGCGAAAAAGTGGTTCCTGACAGTCTGGAAGCTAATCAAGGGAGCAGATGTCAAACCTGGCACCACGCTGGCCACTACTAAATAAGGAAATTTGGGGCCTTAACCCTTGTAATGGGTATTATAAAAATCCCACCATAAACTCATATTACATCACAGACCCAATTTTAGCAACCCCACTTTTTCTCCTTAATATGACCAGGGACAGATATTTTGATCTTCTTCGAAAACATGGTACAAAAAAGTAGGCCCAGGTTGCCATGTTCAACATGTACATGCTGTACAAGAAATGGTACTGAAAACACCTTAGGTGCAAGATGAAAATGTCCTACATCTTACCAGCAGGCATTTTGCTTGAACAATATCCCCCACTGGTGCCAAACGAAAGGCTATTTGACTTCTTTTACATTCAGTTAGTGTGACCCACAAGGGCAAAAGGGGAGTAATTTGGCACAAGCCCATAAGCGTTTGCCCTGCAAATTCCCAAAAAGCTTTTGCATATACAGTATTTTCATAATCATGAAATGCAGCTGAATACATTTGGCTGGATTTCTCTGTCATAATGCATAACCTGTGCAACAAATTCTAAAAACACAAGAGGTGAAAAAATGCAGGAAATTATTTCTACAGCTAACTTTGGCAATGATTGGTAGCCAAATGGCTGCATAAAAAGTGTCCAAATACTTCCGATTTAATTGTCTGGGCTATCTGCTGTACAAAATATATTGTTTTGTGGATATTTTTTGGTTTGTTTAGTTCAAAATTAGAGTTACAAACCCAGCATATCAAATGTAAAGATCCAACAGTTTTGAAACTGTAAAATACACCTTATAATATGTGCCCTATAAATGCTATGGAAATTCTACATAACCGAGGTATTTCCAAAATGAAGACACCTTAATTATTTTCTATCAATTTAACTAATTCTGTGAGCATTCAGAGAAGAAATTGTATATAGAAAAAAATGTGTTCTAGTTTTTACTTACTGATTTAATTATTTTTTGTTGCTGAAATTCTTGGCTAATCATGTAACTATGGTGTCATAGGAGCTCTATCTTTGAGCTAGCCGGCTATGGGGGCTCTGCATGGCCGGAAACACCATACACCTAAACATGACCTAGCCACAAATCCATGGAACTGTGCGGTGGCTAGGAACCGCTGAGATGCCCACCGACAATTAGAACTGCATCTCTAAGGACACCTGTCGCCCCACCAAGTCGCACTTTAGGGATTACACTATGCTCGTGGTGGGCAACACCCGGTGGTGGTTACAGAAACTGTGCTGCAGAATAATTCTATACAGTATATACAGTTGTGTGAAAAATTAAGTACACTGTTTTTCAATTCATTTGTGTTAAATATCAGGACATAAAAACAATCTAAAAATTAAGTAAGTAAAACCTCAGATGAACAACAAAACATGACATATTACATTGTGTCATGCCTTTATTTAACAAAAATAAAACCGAAATGGAGAAGCCATGTGTAAAAAAACTAACTACACCTTATGATTCAATAGCTTGTTGAACACCTTTTAGAGCAATAACTTGAAGTAATCTTTTTCTGTATGACTATCAGTTTTTCACATCTTTGTGGATGAATTTTGGCCCACTTTTGCTTCAGTGTCAGGGTTGGTGCCTTTTTTTCTTTAACAGTCTACTCAGCTGATCTTTTTAATAATGGCCTTTCCATCTCTGTTACCATGGTAACTGTCTACTGTCAGCCTGCCCGCTTCAGGCTAAGGCTAATTTTCTCCTTGCCTTTGTGTTTGTTCTGGCTACCAAGTGTCTTACTGAGTACCCTGTGTATGGCCTGGCTTCGTTTGACTTCCATCCTGGCTCCTCTTACCTGGCATCCATAGCTGATCTACATTCTCCTGACCTTGGCTCGTCTGATTACCCGCTTTGGTTACTGACTCCGGCTTGTTTTTTGGATTATGTCTTTTGGATCATGATTTTATTACCTTGCTTTTGCCTTAATAAAGGAGTCTTTATATTTTACATTTTCTGTGTCTCTCTGGTTCCTAGTCCCTTACATTCAGTTCATTGAGGTTTGCGGGCATTTGTTAATGCACAGCTCTCTTAAGGTCCTGCCACAGCACTTCAATCGAGTTGAGGTCTTGACTTTGACTGTGACTTTTGACTTTACAAAACCTTGATTCTTTTCTTTTTTCAGCCATCATGTTATGGGTATGCTGGTGAGCTTGGGATCATTGTCCTATTGCAGGACCCAATTTCAGCCAAGCTTTACATGTCAGACAGATGGCCTCACATTTGATGCTAGAATACTTTGGTATACAGAGGAGTACATGGTTGACTCAATGACTGCAAGGTTCCCAGGTCCTGTGGCTGCAAAACAAGCCCAAATTGACAGTTGGCATAACATATTGGCGCTGATATGCTATGTTTCTTATTTACCAAACATGGAGCTGTGCATTATGGCCAGACATCTCCACTTTGGTCTTGTCTGTCCAAAGAACTTTGTTTCTGAAGTCTTGTGCTTTGTTCAGATGCAACTTTGAAAACCTAAGACATGCTAACATGTTCTTTTTAGAGGCTTTCTCCTGGCAATCCTTCCAAACAAACCATACTTTTTTGGTCTTTGTCTAATTGTACAGTCATTAACTTTTTGAGGTTTTTTTGCAAGTTCTCTGAGCATTCTATGGTGTGACTTTGGGATGAATTTTACTCCTGGGAAGATTGGCAACCGATAAATGGTTTGGAAATGGCCTTATAACCCTTTGCAGAACTGCTTCTCTAAGATTCATGATGTCTTTCTCCTTGGCATTGTGTTAGCACACACCCGAATGACCAGCAAACTGTTAAAGTGTTGGCTTTTATAGAGGTGGTCACACTGCTATTGATCATTTCATCAAGGAAATTTGATTAGCAGCACTGCTCTGCTATTTAGCATCTTAATTCATATGGAACGAGTAAGAGTGTTGTCGGGTTTCGTAGTTAGAGCCCAGTATGCAAGACTAGAGACGTGGATGAATCAAAAGCGAGGTACCGATAGGGATGAGATGTAGAGATTTGCTTTGGTTACTGACTCCGGCTTGTTTTTTGGATTATGTCTTTTGGATCATGATTTTATTACCTTGCTTTTGCCTTAATAAAGGAGTCTTTATATTTTACATTTTCTGTGTCTCTCTGGTTCCAAGTCCCTTACATTCAGTTCATTGAGGTTTGCGGGCATTTGTTAATGCACAGCTCTCTTAAGGTCCTGCCACAGCACTTCAATCGAGTTGAGGTCTTGACTGTGACTGTGACTGTTGACTTTACAAAACCTTGATTCTTTTCTTTTTTCAGCCATCATGTTATGGGTATGCTGGTGACCTTGGGATCATTGTCCGATTGCAGGACCCAATTTCAGCCAAGTAAGAGTAAGAGCGAGTAAGAGTGTTGTCGGGTTTCGTAGTTGGAGCCCAGTATGCAAGACTAGAGACGTGGATGAATCAAAAGCGAGGTACCGATAGGAATGAGATGTAGACAAAGTCAGGATTAGCAGAGGTCGGTTCAGGCAGCGAAGGTTCATACACGATAAGGCAAGCGAAGGGTCAATATCCAATGAGACAAAAGTAAGGAAGCACTGAAGTGTATACACAGAAAGCACAGTATATCTGAGCATTGAGTATACAAAAGAACACAGATTTATAGGAAGGAGGGATGGGTACTCCCTCTGATGTCAAGAAAACATAATTTTATACACCTGGGAATGCCACGTACTGTGCCTTTAAGAAGTGGTTTTGTATGCACGTGTGCCACTAGAGGGCGTGCAAGCGACGGAACGTGTTCTCCGTCTCTGTTGGGACGGCCCTGCTTTTGTGTTCCGGCTGTCCTGAGGACCGCGGTGCCGGGAAGGGGAGTGAGCGGGTCTGCCATTACGTCGGCGCGGGTTGAAAGGAGGACACGGTGTGGGAAGACAGTGAGTACCGCGGTGGGGACCTGACAGGTGAATTAAGTTTTCCACCCATGGCTTCTCCATTTTGGCTTCATTTTTGTTTAATAAATCAATGATCTTCACTATAAAAGTGCTGAAAATATAATACTAAATATGTTTTTCCTGATCATGTTACCATAGGCATGAAAATTTCAATCACAAGCTCTACTGAATCATCATCTGATTAGAGTTCTTAGAAAAAGTAAGCTCTGCAGACTCCGGAGACAGCCCTGATGCCAGGGGAGTGGATTAACAAGGGCAACAGTGAGGAGAGGGCTCAGTTTGCAGGTTCTCGCAGTTACTGGGAAAAAGTTATCTGGGAAAATAGCACTTGGTCCTATAAGGCTGAAACAAAACAGTTAAAATCAAGGAGAAAATCTGGGGGTTTTGATGAAAAACTCACAAGCATTGATCTTGGAATATGGTACTCAGTTCTCATCACATATAAATAATAATGAAGGTGATAATGATGAGGCCAGTGATTAGGAGATGCCAGATAAAATGCAGAACATTGTTATTGTTTACAAATAAAAATCAGTTTGATTGTGCCTACAAAAGAAAAGCTGCTTCTATAATAGGGATGCAGTCGTATGCAGAAATATAAAACATTTTGCTTTTTCAATTTCTCATGTTATATTTGTTCTTAATTTACATCAATTTAATAATAATAAATGGGTGTACGCGCAGAAAGATATTTTTCATTGCTGCTCATTGTGTGTAATTTATATTTGCTAGGTTGATGTATTAAGTCATATTTCTAAAGGAGCAATTCTAGGACAAAGTTATAAATGTGGAGAAATCACCATAGCAACGAATGGAGTGTTCTTCTTGACTGTGCCACATTAAGCTGTTTGAACCAGAATTTACCCTATTTTAAACAACATGTTACATAATTCCCTCTTGCAAATCTATAAACACACAATGACAGAAATGTAGCAATGTTTTTAAATGTACCTATGTGTCAGAATCCTCTGCTGCGTCCACGCTGATCCGGCTGACGCACGTTTAGCCCCGCCCCCTTTTTCTCCATCGCCGGGAGGCTGTCAGCTGTGCGCGCTCCCGATGACGTCATCAGCCCGGGAAGATTTAAACTCCATCTTCGCTACTGCTCGTTGCTTGATGTATTTTCTCTGCAGATCCAGTTTTGTGAGTTCCTATTTCCTGATTATTACTTCGGCTTGTTTAAACAGGCTTTGATACTTTTCTGGAGACCCTGACCTCGGCTTGTTAACGGACTTTGCTACTTTACTGGTGACCCTGACCTCAGCTGGTTTCCTGTATTTCAGGCACGATCACCTAAACAGTGCTCTCTGGATTTTCGGGTGCTTCTAGGTCAGTCTGCATTTTCTTGCATACCGGACTCCCCTTCTAGTTGTCCTGACACTATGTTTTGGGACCTGATAATTACCTGATTGATAAGGGTTGAGCCTAGGGTAAGTGGCACCTGAAAGCAATATTTCTTTGGTGCCCCTCCTCATAACTAAAACAAATATACTAACATACAAAGTTGCACACCCACTCACTCTAATACCATACACATAATCACTCTTTCCCTTGGCTAACCCATGACACTCTAACACATATGCTGACATACACTCACACTGACACAATACACTAACATACATACAAACACTGTAACACCATATTTTGACACACACAGTTGTGCTAACACACACATAAACATGCTAACACCATACACTAACATAATCTAACCTCATATAGCAACACACTCAAACACTTTCACATATACACACACATACCATAACACTGTACATATAATACACACAATATATCAGCATACACTTAACACATATACACACTTAGATATACATACACGCTGGAAGACCATACATTTACACATACATGCATACATCCGCCAATAGGCCTTCCTCTGGACTGTGCGCTACAGATATTTTTTTAAGAAGGCATGACATACAGGGCTATAAATATAATTAATATTTCAGAGCTTCTTGATCCAAGGAGAAATCCCCCTGATGGCAGAATTTGAAGTAGATTAATTCGTGTTTTTTTGCCGTCTTTTGGATCAAGAGTAGGAAGGTTAGGTAGAAGGGTTGAACTTGATGGTCGTAGGTCTTTTTTTAACCTTATGTACTATGTAACAGAGCACCCACTTTTTGTGATTTCTACTTTCTACTACAACGCCAACGGTCTGGAGCATTCAGGTGTGTGTTAATACAATGCCAAGGAGGATAGACATCAGCAATGATCTTGGAGAAGCAATTGTTGAAGCATTTCCAAACAATTTAAAGTCCATCATTTTACAGTGAGAAAGATTATTTAAAAAATGCAAGACAGTTTCCAATCTTCCCAGGTGACATCGTAGATGCTACAGGCATCTGTATATAAAATGTTAATGTTCATGACAGTACAATTTGGTTTGTTTGGAAGGGTTGCCAAGAGAATGCCTCTTCTCTCTACAAATAACATGGTAGTGTGACTTAGGATTGCAAATTGCATCTGAACAAACGAAAGAAAACAAGAACGAGAGTGGAGATGTTTGGCCATAATGCACAGCGCGATGTTTAGTGAAAACACAGCATATCAGCACAAATGCAACATACCGACTGTCAAGTGCGGTGGTGGAGAGGTGATGATTTGGGCTTATTTTACAGCTACAGGACCTAAGAACCTTAAAATCATTGAGTCAACCATAAACGCACTGGCGTAACTACAGCGGTTGTCTCTAGGGGGCCCAGTGTGACCCCTGCGACTCCTTCTTCCTGTCTCCTTGTACCAGTTCTGATGTGGACCGCAGCGATCCATGTTGGAAAGGCCCTTTGTAAACTACTTTGAACCAGCACGGAGAGACAGGAGCGTGTCAGGGTCACGTTATGTTATGTGACCCCGCTGTGAAATGGAGGCTGCAGGAGCATTGAGAGGTAAGCAGGTAACAGGAGGTGGGATATATGTAAATGTCTTATATATTTATAATGTATGTGAGCATGAATGTGTTCTGGTGTGGTTGTGTGTGTGAGCCAGCATGAATGTGTACTTTTGCGTGTGTAAACATGGATGTGTACTTGCGTGTGTGTAAGAGCATGGATGTGTACTTGTGTGTGTGTTTGTGAGCATTGATGTATACTTGTGCGTGTGTGAGCATGAATGTGTACTTGTGTGTGTGACAGCATGAATGTGTACTTGTGTATTTGTGAGCACGGATATGAGTTGGAGTGTGAGTAAATGTGTGTTTGCATATGTTGTGTGTTGGAAGGGGGCAAGGGGCAAAGAAGATGGCACAGATTAGCTGTTGAAGTTGGGGGCCCTGGGTTAAATTTTCGCTCCAGGACCCCGTGGTTACACCCCTGCATGAACTCCTCTGTATGACAAAGCATTCTAGAGTCAAATGTGAGGCCATCTGCCTGAAAGCTAAAGCCTGGCCAAAATTGGGTCATGCAACAGGACAGTGATCCCAAGCACACCAGGAAATCTACAACAGAACGGCTAAAAAAGAAAAGAAGGGGGTGTTGTAATGGCCCAGCCAAAGTCCAGACCTCAGCAAGATTTAAATGCTGTGGCAGAACCCCTTCACAACAAAGCCCGTACATGTATGTGGTCACGATGGTCATTGGTGACAAAGCCCGTACATGTACGGGCTGCTGTTAAATAGCTGCAATGCCACGTTTTCGTCGCGATCGGCAGCTTTGCAGGATCCACAGAAGCCTCACAATCGAGGCTGGCCTTGGATCATGGGAGGAAAGCCCTAAAGCCCTCTTCCTAAGCATAATCTGTGTTGCATCGATATTGAGGCATGTCAGTAACACAACCCCCTGCCCCGATTGCCTTGTGATTGCTCCTAAGAGCAACCACAAGCTCCATCAGTGAATGGCGTTCCCGCCATTCACAAGAGGGCCACGCTAACAGTCAATCAATGATTTCGCAGAGGGTCTATCCAGACCCTTCTGAGAATGCTCAAGCTCCCCTGCAGATTGATTGCAGGTACTGCATACAACCATGCAGGTCAATGGAGCCCAGCACACACAATGTGAGTAAAATAAAAAATTAAAAATTTAAAAAAAAATTCAATTGCTGAAATCTTTGAGGGAAAATAAAAAAACAACTCACAATAACCTGGTTGCATAAGTGTGCATACCCTTAAACTAATACTTTATTGAAGCACCTTTTTCATTTTATTACAGCAATCAGTCTTTTTGGGTAGGAGCCTATTAGCATTGCACATCTTTACGTGGCAATATATGCCCACTCTTCTTTGCAAAAGCTCTCCAAATCTGTCAGATTGCGAGGACATCTCCTGTGCACAGCCCTCTTTGGATCACCCAACAGATGTTGAATTGTATTAAGGTCTGGGCTCTGGCTGGGCCATTCCAAAATGTTAATCTTCTTCTGGTGAAGCCACGTGTGCTTTGGGTCGTTGTCATGCTGAAAGGTGAACTTCATCTTTATCTTCCTAACAGATGCCTGAAGGTTTTGAGCCAAAATTGCCTGGTATTTGGAACTGTTCATAATTCCCTCCACCCTGACTTAGGCCCCAGTTCCAGCTAAAGAAAAACAGCCCCAAAGCATGATGCTGCCACCACCATGCTTCACTGTGGGTATGGTGTTCTTTGGGTGATGTGCAGTGTTGTTTTTGCACCAAACATACCTTTTGGAATCAGTGGCTTCAGCAGGGGGGGCTATGGCCCCCCCTACATCATGCTGTGCCCCCCATGTGCCCCCCCAATTGAAACACCGTCTTTTTTTTTTGTGTAATAGATGCGGAGGAGAGAGGAGCTGAGCAGTTGCTGAGGAATACGTTTTCAGCAACATCTCTGCGCCTCTCACTCTCCTCCGCAAGGCCTCTGCCTTGGTCGCGGTGCTGGCATTTCATGCTGAGCACCGGAATATGACATCATATTCCAGCGTTCAGCAGTGAAGCCGCGCGGACTGCGGCACAGCAGGAGGACAGAGGCCTCCCACTCCCACCGCAGGACTTCTACAAGGTAAATGATCTTCAAAGAAGGGAGAGGATAGATAGTGAGGAGGGGGTATATAGGGAGTGAGAAGAGGTAGATAGGGAGGGAGAGGGGTAGATATGGCAGAAGGGAGGGAGAGGGGGTAGATAAGGCAGAAGGGAGGGAGAAGGGGTAGATAGGGAGTGAACAGGGGTATATAAGGAGGGAGAAGGAGTAGATAGGTAGAAGGGAGAGGGGGTAGATAAAGAGAGGGGAGGGAGAGGGGGTAGATAGTGAGAAGGGATAGATAGGCAAAAGGGAGTGAGAAGGGGTAAATAGGGAGTGAGAAGGGGTAGATAGGGAGTGAGAAGGGAGGGAGAAGGAGTAGATAGGGAGAAGGGAGGGAGAGGGGGTAGATAGTAAGAAGGGTAGATAGGAGAAGGGAGGATAGGGGGAAGATAGGGAGAGGGGGGTTGATAGAAAAAAGGGGGAGAGAGGGGGTAGATAAGGAGAATAAAGGGTGACAACAATATTGAAATAAAGAGAGAGAGAATGAATGGATGAATGTATGGATGCATTAATGAATATGTGTAATTTGCGTGAAAGAATAAATGATTTTGTGAATGAAAGTGAACTAGTGAGTGACTGTAACAGTGTTTGTGTGAATCATAGGTGTATTATTGATTTGTCAAAAAGGCAAAGATGGTATAAGCAGGGTGTTTAAGCACTGGGGACAAAGATGGCACAGGTAGCCGTCACTAGCGGCTGGTCAGGAAGTGAATCCACGCTGCAGTACTAGGGAAGGCGCCCACAAGCGGTGATGAGAAGCAACGCACGCAGACTCCAGGTAGAAGAAACGGCAACCAGGGGTCCCAAAAAATGCAGGAACACGGTGACAAATACAAGGATCATGCAAACAAATATTTAGGGTCACGAGCAAAGGTCAGGGTAGGCGGCGAACAACTGGTAGTCAGGAACAAGCAGAATTCAGATAACCAATAGACGAAATACGATACAGAACGCTAGTGAAGGCAAACAAGGCACAGGCAAGGGATAACTGCAAACTGAGGGTTTAAATATCCCTCTACTCCTAGATCCTCCTACCCACCTAATTAAGGGGGAGGAGGAAAAAAGATAAATGTCCCTTTAAGACGTGGCATGAATATTCATGAGATAGCCGTTCGTGCATGCCGTCGAGGCACGCGTCCCGTCTAGATCTCTCGATCCTCTCGGGGGCACGCGTCTAGAGGCAGGACGGACCTCACCGCGTCGCCCGCGAGCGGGACGAGGAGGGGGCTGCACGTGCGAGCTGGGTCTCAGCTCCCCTGCTCGAGAACACATCGGATCCGCCGGCAAGGTAACAGTAGCGTGTTTATGGGACAAAGATGGAGTATGCTCGCTGTTTGGAGACAACGTTGACTCGTGCTGGGCTGTTTGGCGACAAAGATGACACGTCCTATGTATGTGTAATTTGGGTGCTGGTCAGGTTCTATGTGGGTGGCTTTGGGGTGTGCAACCTGTGATATATATGCCTGTAATCTAGAGGGTTTTATCTATACCTTTAATGCCGAGTTTATATGTGAATTCCAATTGATATATACCTGCAAAGCTGGGTATTGTGTTATTTTGTTGATCCGTATCTGCTATGCTATGTTTCCATACATTATTTATGTATACCTGCAAATACAAGGTTTTTTTTTTGTCTTATTCAGTTGCATGTGCTGTTTCCATGTGTTTATATGATCTATACCTGAACTACAGGGAGTAAGTTAAAGAGAGGCGTGGTTTAGTAAATGAGGGGACAAAGGGACTCTGGGGATGATTACAGGGGAGAGGACCTCTCAATGTCAAGGTGCAGTCAGAAGGACTGACTCTCACAGCCTTCCCCTGATCTGCAGTCAGTGTGGCAAATATTTTTTTTTTAGTGTGGTAGCAGAGGGAGTGATTGCATGCTAGGGAGCATGGAGTGGGGCCCAAGGAAATGCTTGGGTAGGATCCAATGTGCCCGTCGTAAATATGAAAGCTGGAGACGCCACTGTTTGGAATTATGGCCAAAAAGTTTAACCTTGGTTTTACCAGACCATAACACATTTTCCCACGTGTTTTTGGGGAACTTGATGTTTGTTTTTGCAAACTTCAGCAGGGCTTGGATGTTTTTCTTTGTAAGAAAAGGCTTCCATCTTTTCTTACCCCTTACCCCCTCGTTTAACCCTTTAACGACAAAGCCCGTACATGTATGGGCTTGCAGTGCAACGTGATAACGACAATGCCCGTACATGCACGGACTGCCGTTAAACAGCTGCAATCGTCGGCTTTGCAGCATCCATGGAAGCCTCACAAATGAGGATGACCGTGGATCCGGGGAGGAAAGCCCTCCGCACAAGAAAAACGGCTGCCGGCACACCGATCATCAAAGATCACAGTGGCGCCCGGCTAAAACAGCTTAGGAAGCGATCGGAAACGTTTCCTAAGCATAAACTGTGTTACTGACATGCCTCGATTTCAAAGGTCGATATCGAGGCATGTAGCAACACAACCCCCCTACCCCGATAGCCTTGTGATTGCTCCGAAGATTGCAACGTTGCCGTCATTCACACAATGGCAAGAATAGAAAACTGAATGAGTTCACAGAGGGTCTATCCAGAACTCTCGAGCTCCTCCTGCAAAAAAATTAAAAATACATTTAAAAAAAATTAATGTTCAAAATTTTTTTTACAAAAATATGGTAACATGTAAAAATCCCCACTGTCACAAAAAAAATAAAATACGTTTTTTATGAGCAAGTGGTGGCCTTTTACCTCCCAAATAATCCAACAAACCCATGCATGTGGGGTATCGCTGCGCTCAGGAGATGTTACTGAACACATATTGGGGTGTTGTTTGACACGGACATATACCAGGAGGGGTAAATTTATACCTGAAGTACAACGTGTGAAAAAAAAGTTTGACAAAGGCTGGTGGTAAAATTAGTGCATGGAAAGGGTTAAAATACCAGCATTTCAAATACCTTGGGGTGTCTAGTTTTAAAAATATATGGTTTGATGGGGTAAATTTCATTGGCCGGCTTCAAAGGTACCGGAAATAGCACATGGGGCAGAATGACCAGCTTTGGGGTGGGGGGGACATAAAAACATTGGGTATTTCTAAACTCAGGACAAATGGTAGAATCTATTTAGCAGGTTTTTTCATTAGTTTTTGCAGATGACTAAAAGTTTTTTGTTTAAAAAATGAGAAAAAGTAATTTTTTAACAAAAAAATCACCTTATTTTATCATTTTTTAAATAGTAAATTAGATGACATGATAACAATATTGGTATCTAAGGAAAGTCCTGTTTGTCCTGAAAAGAACAATATATAATATGTGTGGGAGCACAAAACGAGAAAGAAGAAAATCACAGCTAAACAGCAACACTGAAAAATGTTAAGAGCCATTGCCCCACAATATACTACAAGTAAGAAAAAGCATTGTCATTAAGGGGTTAATGTTGCAGTAGGCCTCTTGTAAGCCTCCCTGAACAGTTTTCTTCTCGTCTTTTCATCAATTTTGGAGGGACGTGCAGTTCTTGGTACTGTCTCTGTTGTGCCATATTGTCTCCACTTGATGATGACTGTCTTCAAAGTGTTCCATGGTATATCTAATGCTTTGGAAGTTCTTTTGTACCCTACTCCTGACTGATATCTTTCAACAATGAGATCCCCCTGATGCTTTGGAAGCTCTCTGCGGACCATGACTTTTGCTCTGAGGTGCAACTAAGCTAATGTAAGTAAATCCTTCTACAACAGCTGAACTTTATTTGTGATTAATCAGAGTCACTTTAAATGATGGCAGGTGTGTAATGATTTCTATTAAACATGAGTTTAAATGTGATTGGTTAATTCTGAACAGTGGCGGAACTACCGGGGTCGCGACTGCGACCGGGCCCTGGAGTTCTGCCAGTCAGGGGGGCCCAAGGGGTGCCGAGCGGTCGTTTTCAGCAACCGCACGGCACCCTTCTGTCGCCTCTGTCGCCGCCTGCCTCAGCGCTGCCCCGACTGCAGTGGTGGCAGTCTGTCTCGGGTGCCAGCGCGGGGGGGAGAGGGTAGGTAGGGAGAGGGTAGATAGTGAGAATGGGGGGTAGGGAGAGAGTAGATAGTGAGAAGGGAGGGAGAGGGGGTAAATAGCCTGAGAAAGGGGGAGAGGGGGTATGAGAAGGGGGTGGATTGGGTTCTCGCAGATTCTTGCACAGGGGCCCTGAGGCTTCTAGTTACGCCCCTGATTGTGAACACAGCCACAACTTATGTTATAAGAGATTGTGCACACTTATGCAACCAGGTTAATGTGATTTTTTTCCCCCACAAAGATTTCAGTTTGTTTTGCAATTGAACAGGGGTGTGTAGACTTGTTATATCCACTGTATGTAAATATATATATATATATATATATATATATAAAGTTTTTTATGAGCAAGTCCTACAATTAGTGCTATATCTTCACAAAACTTATTGCATGGAAAGAGTTAAAATATTGGCATTTTGGGGACGTGGCTTGCTTTGCTTGCAGATGGCAGCTTGAAATCTTAGCTCTGTGGCTAGCTCACCATAATCCGCATCCGTCCGACATTTGCGACCACCATGGGCAGCCTGAAAAGACCCTCACAGTGCCAGGAACCCCCTGAGATGCAATCCAGATCATCGGGGGGAATCGCTCTGCAATTACTTTCAAACCCTTGCAGTGCTAGACATGCAACCCCCCTCGCCCAATATGGTGCCCTCACCAGCCAGCACGCCGGCATCAGAGGAAGCTCCCCACTCACCACCTCTGGGTAATGCTCCTTCGGCCGCGGGCCTGATTCTCCTATTCGCTTAGATAGGGCGCATTGCACACTACAGCCACGCGGCAGACCATCTGACCCCCCCTGGGACATTATTTGTTTTCAAGACTTTATTTTAAAGAAGGAAGTAATGGCGAAGGCAAGCAACTCCTGCACTTTTATTTTTGAAGGCCAAACTCTGGTGATTTTCCAGGACCTGTCCTCCATTATCCTGCAGAATAGGCAGGCACTAAGGACTTCGCTCCTACAAGGGGTATTAGGTACCATTGGGGATTCCCTTTCCAACTGATCATCACCCACGAGGGTTCCACATATCTCGTGAAGAGGCAACAGGATATTAGCAGTTGCCCTTGGGCTTCCCACGCCACACATGGAAGATTGGTCACTCTCTATGATTCCCCCTGCACATATCCCTCTCGATGCTCCGGCGCCTAGACGTTCAAGGCTGAGACGCGGAGACATAGCTGAATAGGGTAGACGCACACTCGCGAAGAGTGATGCTCTTTTACATATCTTCCACATGTACTCACACAAATTATTTTTTTCCCTTATATATAGCTTTTTGAGATTCCGCAATCTCTTTCTCATCTCTCGCTCTTATAGGCTCTTCGGCGGATGATGCTTCCTTACACACACTTATCCAGGTTTATTTTCTTCTTCTTATATACAGCTTTTTAACAAAAGCTGTATATAATTCCTTCCTCATCTCCCACTCTCACAGGCTCTCTGGTGGATGACGATACCTCACACACTCACACAATTTTTTTTTTGGCGTCTATGAATGGCCTGACGCTTAATGTGGATTCCTTCCTCTATTTCCCGTGGTAGACCCCACTAGTCTAATGGACTCTAACTGTCCCCCCTCTCATTCCGTGGGCCCTTCGCTGAAACTGACGTGGCTCAGATGCACGGATTCTACTCACATTGCAGGGATACTCACAACTGTCCTGTACTGCAGAAAATCCCGCACCCCGATGCAAGAGGTTGTGTCGTTGGGCTCTTGTCACGTTGAGCAGATGCCCTATTATAGGGGGGGGGGGGTTTCACTACACCTGTCTGCTTGAAGGAATATCCAACCGTGGACTCATCATTGAAGTGGCCAGGATGCATGGATTCAACATTCGGGACACAGTGACACTCGTGACCGTCCTACAGGTTTCCTGTTATGTTGTCTGTTACTTACTGTGTTCTCTCATATTCAGTAGCATTTAGATTTTGTCACGGAGGGAGTAGTCTTCAAATATTATTTTTTTGGGGGGTGGGATGCCGGTGGGGGTGGTTTTTATGATCTGTGTCAGACCGGTAATTCGCGTACATGGGTTCTGAGGTTGCTTCGTTTACGCATTAATGCTCCCTTATCCTACTGAGTAATGCTTGTTATCATCACTGAGGGAAGGGTTTGTCAAGATGTTGTTGAATACCCTTTTGATTATTGTTTTTTTTTTGTTTTTTTTCTTTCCACTAACAGATTGGGGTGGAGGCTGGCTGCTAGAACTCTGAGTTTTGTCGATTTGCTACATTGACTCTGACATCTTGGTGTTGTCGCCAGGGTGGGGTAACTCTGTATTGTTAATGTAAATTTTCTTATTGAGGGGGGGTGGGCTGGGTTGATCACTCCCCGGTCTCCTTGCGTCTTCAGGCCCTCGGCCTACTACCACGTCTTGGCGTCTAAATGAATCCCTATTGTTTAATGACGATGTGGTCCAGACAGTCACTGAGCAACTGACAAAGTTTTTACAGGAAAATGCCGCTCAGAAGTGGGTCAATCACCCAACTGGGAGGCTCACAAATGCACTGTTCGTGGGATCTTTTATCAGTAAGGCGTCACACTTAAAGCGACTGAGATCTCAAGAGATTTCTGCTCTCACGCAATGCATTGCTCCACAAACGTACATGCGATGAGCACATGTACCTGGAATTGATTGAGCTTCGGCGACGCCTGAGCACGCTGCTCAATTTTGACATTAAGAGGTCTTTTCTGCGCACTAGGGCTCTTTTCTATGAACATGGCAACAAGAGCGGTTGCTTGGTAGCGAGGGCACTGCGGGCTAAGCAACAATCGCTCTACATCAATAGGATCAAGACGCCTCGTGGCCTAACTTCTTGCTCTCCCACCGATATCGCAGATTCCTTCTTTCGCTACTATCGCTTCTTATAAAATCTTCAATGCGACTACACGGGCGATCATTGGAGTTCCCTCATCAGTAACTATCTGGAGACGCATGTGAGCCGCAAGCTCACTGCGGACCAATCGGAAGGAACGCTGGAACGCAAAATCACAGTGAGGAAGTGTCGGCCGCTGTGAAATCTATGACAGCCGGGAAAGCCCCGGGCCCAGACGGATTCCCTTTACGAGTCTACTCAACGCTATTCGACAAGACGAACACTTACATCCCCACTCGCTGATGGTGACGATATCTGTGTTGCCTAAAGAAGGTAAATATCTGTTATTATGCTAGGCCCACACTGATTTGAAATTCTTGGCAACTAGGCTCCAATGGGTTTTGGGATCTCTGACACACCAGTCAGGCTTTATTACTTTCCCCGAGTCTTGGTCTCCTTCTTCTTTCTGAGAGATTTTTAGGGTCTATGAAACGTTCAGTTATACAGCACCTTCTTAATGCTGCACGTTGCATTGTACTGGAAGCGTCCTGTGACTCTTTACCTGCGCCATTGGGTGTCCCCGGTGGAAAAGATAAGGGTGATGGAAGAATTGATCCACAGAGGTCTGGGCTTGCTGGTTAGCTTTCCAATCCTCCGCAGTCCTGGTGGAGCTCCTTAGTCAGTAAATCTCGGATCTCTTTGGCTCTGGACCCTCTCACAACCCTGAGACCTGTAACACTCCTCTTCCTGTTTTGATCCACACTCTTCTTCTTTTCTCTGCTCTCTCGCATCTACCACTCATTCCCCCCCTCTGCCCTTTTTAAATTTTTTTGGAGACAGAGTGCCCCATGATATGCCTTTTAACCCCCTTTATGCCACTCGCCTCCAGAAATGCCTTTTAACCCCCTATATGCCACTCTGCCTCCAGAAATGCCTTACACCCCCTATATGCCACTCTGCCTCCAGAAATGCCTTATACCAATCTGGCATACAGGGGGTTAAAAGGCATATTGTGCGACAGAGTTGCATATAGGGGGGGTATAAGGCATTTCTGGAGGCAAAGTGGCATATAGGGGTTAAAAGGCATTTCTGGAGGCAGAGTGGCATAAAGGGGGTTAAAAGGCATATCATGGGGCACTCTGTCTCCAGAAACGCCTAATGTCCCCCATATAACACTTCCCCCGACTTACCAGTGCTTTTGACTTCCTGGTGTCTAGTGGGGGCAGCAGGTGGAGGCCGGCGTTAGTTCCAGCGGGGCTTCTATGACTGAGCACCGGAACGTCGTGTGACACCAGTGCTCCGTCATAGAAGCCCCGGCGGAAGTGCCAGCAGTAGTGGGGGTTGTCTGCGTCTATCAAGCGGACGTTCGCCGCCTGGCAGAGAAGAGAATTACACGCAATCAACTCATGGTATGTTAATAGTTTTCCTGACTGCACACCGATACTACCTGTTCTAGTTTCTATGGAGAAACAAAGAGTACAAGAAATACCCCCTTCATGACAAAGCCGGTATATGTCCCATTGTCCTTAAGGGGATACTTCATTCTAGATTTCATGGATAAAACAGTATACTGTATACACTGGAAAGAATATGAGAATCATATGAGCTCACTTTTTATTTACATGCCTCAGACCTGTTGTAGGCTTTCTATATTCCAAATCTTCTTTCTGTCATACTAGGCTAGCACCTCTCTGTTGCCAGATGAAGTGCTTGGGGTGAGTCCTGTTACATTTATTTACTTGAATCCAGTCATTGTAGTCATGTCTCCCAGGTGTACCCAATAGCCAAAGAATACCTACATAACATCAGATGTCCAATTGGCCTTAAAGTTACCCAGAAAATTTCAACCGGCTAACCTACATTTGTCTACTAAATTATTGACATTTTGCTGTTTCTGATCCTGAGCTGCATGCCCTCCAGATGGGCATTTGTTTGACAACACCTCTTGTCTAACCCTTTTGTGTGTTGATTTTGGATTTTATTGACACCAGATCTGCACACTGCTTCTGAACTTAGGCTAATTGTGGGTGAATCCTCACCCATATACATACAAAACATTTATGTGTAAAATAGATTGTATATTTTTTTATTTTAAATATACTGTAAAGCTAATTCAGATTTTTATGCAAATGAACAGCTATTTAAGTGATTACAAAATAGCATTTTTTACTTACTGCACAGTGATCCTTCCTATAGCTGGATCCGCATAAATGATATCATTCCTTTTTATTATTTTGACTTTCTTGTGATCTTATTTTGAGCAAAGTGAAAAAATGAAGAGACATTTGATGGAAATGTAGAAAGATAAAAATCAGATCTGGAATAAAAATGATAACATAGAATGGAAAATAGCAAAGGATAAAAGAATATGACTTTGGTACAGATTGGATTGAAATTGATTCTTTGACTCACACAGTCATTTCAAAATGTTATTCAATGGCTGTAAATGTAGTCTTAGGTGTATAAAAAGACACAACAAATTATTTATCAGTGACACACCTGAATTGTTAAAATGTAAACATTGATTACTTAAATATTGTTACAAAAATATTGTTTCAAAGAATTTTTTTTACCGTAAAATAGCTGGATTTTATTGCAAGGGTTAAATCGATCAAAAATAATTTAATATCATTCCTCCCATAGACTGCAATGGGAAAATATGAATAACATAGGCCCACATTCATTATCTGAGATATAATGTATCTGTTTTATATCTCATCTTCCACATTGAAGTCTATAAAGAATATAAGTTCTCCTTATTTTTTTCTACTTAACACAAAGGTAAAGAACATATAGCTGACATGTCCGATACCCTAAATATATATGTCCAGGGCCACCATCAGAAATCTTGGCGTCCAGTACAGGCTTTAAGCCAGGGTCCCCATGCTGCTCCTATCAGCTGGCCCCATGCCAACCCCACGGCCTCAGCCATTGTTCCACCCATCACCTCACCTTATGATCATCCCTTAAGCACCCCCGCCAGGTACGCTACCGGCACGACGGCCGCATTCAATCTCACTAGCAGCCTCTTAGTTTTGAACTTTGTGGCAGCATTGAACATTCTTCTGCTGGCCTGCCGGCTCGGTTTCAGGGCGGCCTGAGGGGCAATTGCCCCCCCAGCCCAGCCTGTCCCTGGTGACATCAGCAGTGACATGACCCCTTGGTAAAGAGTTAAAGAATGGGTACTCACATTTTTCTGGGACTTTAGCAATTAGTCCCACAATACTTGCATGGGTGATACAATCCTCGCCTGGGGATATCTGTAACAGCAGTCCTGTGTCGTTCTTTCTTTCGTTCTCAGGATCAGGTGCACATGAGAAGTTAAACAGAAATAGACATAGTGCTTTCTGTATATGTAAAATGAATAAGACAAATAAAAACAGTTCACTATGTACTCACAGTATGGTGAATAATAATAATTTAATAATAATAGGGGTATCATTTTAACCCAGTATCAGCCAAGAATCTGTTATGTTTTTAGATTTAGATATTTACATACAAAATAATCAAATTAAAACCAAAACTCATTTTAAAAAGGTCTGTACCAATACCTTCATAGAACAATCAAGCTGCCACTATGGGCCATGGGTCGAAGGTATCCCTAAAAGCCAAATGCTGAGACTAAGGAGAAACTGTACAGATAGCCCTGTTTTTAAATCCCAAGCACATTTTCCGCTGGAGAAAAACTATAATGCCCAGAAAATACAGAACACCATAAACAATATAGAAAAAACTGACAGAAAAGAGTTGATCAAATACAAAGATAATCTTAAGGAAAATAACTTCATTTTACCTATAGCGATAGACATTAATAACAAGAACAAAACCTTTTAAAAGGATTATTAAGAAAAACTGGGACATTCTAAAAGAAGATGATGTTTTAAAAAATATACTCCCTAAACAAACCTAAAATTGTTTTTAGAGGAGCACCAAACTTAAAGAAGCTTTTAACTAAAAACTACACACGTAACACAAAAGAAATAAAAGGGACATTTTCCAAATGTAATACATGCTTAGACTGCAAGTCAACTAATAAAACACAACGCAGACAAGGTTCATTTAACCCCTTCAGGACCGGGATTTTAATACTAAGGTGGCACTAAAAGACCGAAGCCGTTTTTGTGTTTTTGCTATGTCTTTCTTCATTCTCTCTTATGAATTTTCACCTATGAAAACTTAATATAACCAGTGCAAATGGGGAAAAAACTCCAAAAGTGTATTTGGGTATTTGTCCTGTTTTTGGAAACACCTCATATGCCTGGTATTTTCATTTATTTTAGCACTTACAGGGTTAACTATGAATGATTGCTGTTTCTAAACAAGATTTTTTTTAAATGTGGAATCCTGGGAGTTGCACCCCAATAGGGGCCAGAAAAAGAAAAACTGCCCAACAAAAGTATATTTTTTGAAAGATGACATCCCTACGTATTTTATTTGGGGCATTTTAACACTTTTTATTTAACCATTTTAGTGCCAGTCTGTCCTCTCATTGCAGTAAAATTTCATTTTTTTCATTTTTAACAAACCCATTTAATCCCAACACAGTATTTCATATTTTTTTTCCTGGGTACATAAAATGACTGAAACAACTTGTGATTCGTATTTAGAAACACCCTCCGAGTACAGGAATACCCCATATACATGGGTAGGGCATGTCTCTTTTGCACTGCGGGTTTCAAAATTGGAACATGCGCATTTCAGTTTTCAAACATGGAATTTTGACAGATCAGTTTGCTGGGTCCAGGTCTCATCCGGCACACGGTAGATGTCCCATATTTCATTTTAACCCCCTAAAACTATATATATTTCCTTAAACTAGGACCGGAGATTGCAGGGAAGAGTGTCTTTGATCAGTCCTACAGGAATTTTGGTGTGGTTTTTTTTAAAGGGGGGGGGTCATTTTCGGTTTTGGTCAAGTGAATGCTGAATTTGCAGTTTCTAAACCAGACACTGAAGGGCTAGGCCTACATCACATCAATGTTTGGCTTAGTATATAGTGATAGGGGTTATGCTACATTATTGGCAATGTCTGGCTCAATGTATAGTGATAGGTGTTGTGCTGTGCCTCAGTATATAGTGATAGGTGTTATGCTGCCCCACGGTCAATGTTTGCCTCAGCATATAATGATAGCAGTTATGCTGTACGACGGTCAATGAGTGCCTCACTATATAATGATAGCAGTTATGCTGCAACACCGTCAAAGTCTGCCTCGGTATATAGTGATATAGGTGTTATGCTGTGCCCCAGTCATATATATATATATATATAAATATAATATATATATATATTATATAAATATATATTGTAACAAGGTGCGGGGTGTTGTCGTGGGGTATACATTCCCCCTCGATTTTGCAGGGTTTTATACGACATATAGGGCAGGCTGGTGCTCCACCCCGCAGTTTACATGCACCTGGACTGACACGGGTTCCAGGCCGGGAGTTTAAGCTGACTCCAATGCACTGGTCAGCTGCAAGTAATTAGCTGCACTGACTGCATTATAACCTCACCTGTTGGACAGAGAGAGGAGAGGGTTTGTTTGGAAGCAGCAGAGCTTGCTATGCACGAAAGAGACCATCAAAGAGGTTGGTGGGATTATGTTTTGTTTTAGTTTAGACCCTTAATAGTGAGGGAGTTATCTGTTAGTAAGTGCTCAGACAAGCTAGGCTTTTGTTTGTAGAGAATTTGAATCAGTATGCATGATTGAGGGAATGAATCTGTGAATGAATGAGTATATGAATGAATGAATGAATGAATGAGTGTGTGTGATAGCATGGATGTGTAAGTGCTGGAACCCAGGCATGATGGGACTGTGATTGCTGTTAGCAATCACACTCCTATCATGCCAAGTCAGCCAGTACATGCTTGAAAACCTAAGCTAAGCTTGCCCCCCCTTGTCTATGTAATTTGTTGCCAGCAGTATGGGGTCTTGCACATCACTTACAGCACCCTGTACCAGCATGTACTGGCTGACTTGGCATGATAGGAGTGTGATTGCTAACAGCAATCACAGTCCCATCATGCCTAGGTTCCAGCATTTACTGGTTGGATGTGTAAGTGTTGGAACCTAGGCATGATGGGACTGTGATTGCTGTTAGCAATCTCACTCCTATCATGCCAAGTCAGCCAGTACATGCTGAAACCTAGCTAGCTGCCCCCCTTGTGTATTGATGCTGCCAGCAATATGAGGTCTGCACAACACTTACAGCCACCCTGTACCAGCGTATGATAGTAGTGTGATTGCTGTTAGCAATCTGTAAGGCACCTACCTTAAGCAGCTCCCGGCCGTCCTCTTCTCCCTCCCGGCAGAAACGCCGGCACCGCACGCTGGAACATGAAGCAGCCGCTCGCGCACGCGGCCGCTTCATTAATATTTATGAGGCTGACCGCCGGCTGGATTCCGCTGCGTCACTATGGCGACGCAGGACGCGATCACGTCCCGGACGTCGGGGAACGCCCCCCCGCGCTATTTAAACCTCTTGCACAGTGTCCTCAGTGCTCAGTTATACTGATTCTCTCCGTATATCGTGAGCTCCTCCTGTATTATATATATATAAACATTTTTCTCGTTCTCCCGGTATCCGACCCTGGTCTGCTTAACGGCTTCCCGTGTTTCTCTGGTATCCTGACTCTGGCTCTTCCTGCAACGTTGTGTTCCTCCAGCATCCTGAGCTTGGCTATCCATAGCGACTACGTGTACCTCTGGCTTCCTGACCCCGGCTATCTAAACGGTTCCTGTGTATCTCTGATGTCCCGACCCTTGTCTGCTAAACAGCTTCCCTCTGACCACTCGTGCTTACAGTTACACTACCAAGTGCCCTGTTACCCTCACCAGGCCCCTTGTGTGTGTTCTGTTTTTGAGCAAGTGTGTTCCAGTCCTGCATATCGGATTCCTCCTGGTAAGACGAACCTCACACAATCACACTCCTATCATGCCAAGTCATATTGCTATTTTTTGGGCCAATTGTGGTGTGTTACCTACTTTTATAAAAAATGTGAGTTTTTATTATTATTTTTAAAGGAGGGGGTCATTTTCAGTTTTGGCTAAGTAAACCGTGAATGTTTTGGTCCAGAATTTTCCATTTCGGTGCCCCTTATCCCTAGAATAAATAAACTATTTCATTTTTACTTATCCAGAACCTGAATTTGTAGTCACAAAACCTTCTAGGCCCAATAATCAGTGAGAGGAAAAGTAAAGGATTTGTGTCATTTACTTTATTTTAATCTGCATATTTTATTAAAGCCCATATTTTCTCATAGTGAAAAATGAGTATGGCCCGCGCACGTATACAATTCTGAAGAAGTGGCCCACTGCAGAAAAAACTTGGACACCCCTGGGGTAGACAGTGAGAAAGGGGGGTAGGGAGAGGGTAGCTAGTGAGAATAGGGTAGGGAGAGAGGTATAGCTGTGAGAAGGAGGAACGGTTAGGGAGAGGGTAGTGCGTGAGAGGGGGTGGGTTTAGGAGAGGTGAAGTTATGTGAGAAGGGGCGTAGGGAGAGGGCTAGTAGGCTGAGAGGGGTAGGGAGATGAGGTAATTAGTGTGAGAATGGGAGGGGCTTGCACTAGTGTGAGAAGTGTGAGAAGGGAGGGTAGGGAGGGAGTAGATAGTAAGAAAGTGTGAGAGGGGAGAGGGGGTAGATAGATAGAAAATGCTGTCCCCCCCCAGATTTTTAGGGATTCCTACGCCCATGCTGTCATCTATATATATGTCGTCTATATGCATAATGTCCTCAGTGTGTTATGTTTTGTTGTGGTACCTGGGCTGATGTTCTCTGGCAATAGACTGCATTCTCGTTGGTGTTGTGTGACTCTCTTGTGTCAGTTGTTGCAACGGTATTTTAGCCCATTACTTGTGTATACATAGTGGTATTGGCTGCTTTGGTGATGACTGCTGGGTGGCACTGACCATGTTTCTGTACACCAATTGTCTGTCCATCAGAGAGTTGTGATAATAGTCTAGCTAACCTGTTGTAGTAGTTCAATTGAAGGTGCTGACTGTATATCCTTCTGGCTCTGGCTTCCTTGTGACGGATGATTTTGGGTAGAAGTTGTTGGTTGGTAGTTGGAACTTGGCGACTTGAAATTATTGATAGGGCTGTTGCGATATTTCAGGATATTGAGGTGCAAATTTTACTGCTAGGGGAATACGTCAGTAGCTACTATTAGCCACGATCTGCCTTGTACTCTATGGCTGATTATTTGGTGGCCTCTAGTCTAGCTTAGTTGCATTTGTTAGCCAAGATGTGAAACATCTGCCTCCTGTATGCAATCACCTTATCTGACCACTTGTGAGGCAGCCCTATAAATTCATAGGCCTCACTTGGAAATGTAGCTGCCGTGGCCTTACCCCAGTGGACTCCTCATAAGTGGACAGTTAAGAGTTACACTGGAGTTAAACAGGAGGGGAGCTACATACCAAGTACCACTGCAGAAAGCAGGTTTTCACCCGCCCCGCACCCCTCCTGTGGAATTCCCTTCCCCGGTCGGTTCATACTTCCTGCCTCGTGCTCAACTTTCAAAACCTCTCTGAAAAATCACCAGCTCAGGGAACCGTACAACATTCCTTCCCAGTACTCCCAACCATCATAATCAAGCCATCTGAACAATCAAAAGCTTCAACACATCATTTGAACCAGAACAACTCATCTCTATCCAAGCAGTCCTCTCCTGTTGTCTCACTTCCCCCTCAACCACCGACTAGATTGTAAGCTCGCAAGACCAGGGCCCTCCTCTCCTTTGCACCAGTTTAAACATTATGTGTTTTTGTATGTGAAATTATTCTACTGACTGTGACAGCTCTGCGGAATCTGCCAACGCATTATAAATAAATGTAATGTAATACAAGTCTGATATGTTAAGCATAGGGTGTCACACAACTGTCCAAATGTCTTGATTCTACTCTATGCTTTATGTTATCTTGTTATCTCTTATTATAGTACAGGTAAATGAAGATTGTGTTGAGTAGTTGCTTTACTAGCAAAAGGTTTGGCAAAAAAATGTGGCCTTAAAATAATTTAACTATGGTTTCAGTCCTTTCAGAAGCTGTTGACTAAATAGCTTTTGACACATACTTACAGATGCCTCTATAAGAGACTAAATGTGTGGGTTATAACAACACAGGTCTCATTTCACATTAGGAGAAACAAGATAGGCATCCAAGTATTCAGAACTATACCTAATATAAGTTCAATATCTTAATGGTAACCTAAAAATGTATGAATAAAGCTTCTTCACCCTGCACCACACTTGACTAACAACCCAAAAAACACTACACTACAAAAACACTAAAAAAAAAAGAAAAAATATTAAAAGCAAGCCACAAAATATTAGGGAAATATATACCGTATTTGCTCGATTATAAGACGAGGTTTTTTCCAGAGCAAATGCTCTGAAAAATACCCCTCGTCTTAAAATCGGGGTCGTCTTCTCAGACCCCCCAAAAAATGTCTGCTGGGGCCATGCTGCTTACCGGTCGCGAGCAGCGTCTCTTCTGTTAGAAACAGGAGGACAGGAAGCTTGCAGCGTCCTCACAGAACTCTATCTCCCCCTCCCTCTTCTGGGGGCGGGGCCAGAGAAGTTGCTGTACAGCCGGTCCCCTGCAGAAGTCTTCGAGTGAGAGATCTGCAGTTCAGGTAAGGGGGTGGGATTTTGATGTGTGATTGATGTGTGATTAATGTGTGATTAATGGAATGAATGAGTATTTAAATGTTTGTGAATGTGTGTTTGTGTGTGATAGCATGGATGTGTAAGGGGGGTGGGGGTTGTAGCATGGCATAGGGAGGCTGTAATCCCACTACTATCATCCCCAGGTTCCAGCATGTACTGGCTGCCTTGGCTTGATAGGAGTGTGATTGCTGTTAGCAGTTTGATATATATAACTGCTAACAGCAATCACAC